>JAMQGT020009315.1:0-88085 GCA_024447675.2 Pterophyllum scalare | reverse complement strand
TATTATTGTTATTATCACAGGGTCTTTACCATACAATACAAAGCACCTTGAGGCAAATGGTGCTGTGTTTTGGCGCTATATAAATAAAATTTAATTTAAGTGAATTTAATTAAATGTCCGTAAATTAAGTAAGTAAAAGACCCAACACCAGAGATTATGAGAAATACTGGAAAACAAAAGGGGAAAATAGGTTGTTAGGATAAGCTAAGAACAAAGCCTATATAACAAAGGTGAAATGGAATGGTACAAAAAGTGATAATTACAGAGGGAGAAGCTGACATATAACAGAAAGAATACCAGCCAGACAGATAAGCAGAAATAAAAATGCACTGCCCCTTCAGAGGAGGCAGAAGATATGGAGGTGGACTTACTATTTAAGAGCTTACTTGAGTGTTTTGTCATATAGGGAAGAGAAAGTAGAGAAAAATGTATCACTAACTGCCTACACAGTACACAGATTCTAAAAGTAAAAGATCATAGGTGTTTATATAATATAGTAAAAAAAGATGGACAAACTGAATTAAACACAAATCAGGACACTATGAGAATGCTCCAAGTAACAGAATATTTAGACTTTTACCCAAAGGTAAAGCTTTGATTCAGATAACCAATCTGCAAGATGTTGTAAAAGAAATTAAGGTTTCAGGTGAACTGTTAGTAAATATTTTAACACTGTTATATGTTTGTGATATTTTAATGTACCACAAAAGAGGTGGCATTCATGTTTTGACATTGGTGAGAAGGTTTTAATACAAATGCAACCATTAGAAAGCAACAAAGTTACAAGAAAGCAAGGCTGATTCTGATTCCTGATCCTGTGCATATTGCACATTTCTGGTGGAGCAGGTTGTTGTGAGGGTTCACCTCATAAGATTCTTTTGATCTCCTTTGATCTGTTTCCAGTTTCTACAGTAGACCCAAAGCCCTAAAATCTAGGTTAGAGATGTATATGAAGATGTAGAGACAGATAGCAAATGAAAGGAATAAACAACATAAAGTTTCCTAGTAAGGTTTTGGGTCACTAAGTAAATATATAACAGCTTCAGTGGCATTGACACTGCAAGTCTGTGACACTGCTATAGAGACGGAAAACAATTCTTCCACTTCTTATTTGAGGTTTTGATAATGGTGCTGGAAAGTGCTGTCAACAATATTGAAGCAAGATCTTCCATACTATACACAGTCCCCCGTTTTCAAAGGAAGATATGTGGTAAATAGAGACAGGCCAGGACGTGAACCTGAACCATCCGCACCGCCATGTGGCATACATGGTCGCCTGCTCAACCACTGAGACACTCTGGCACCCCATTTCAATAATTCTTAAACGAATACACTGGTCACCTTGGGAACACCAAAAGATCTGGGAGACCAATGAAGACCACTGAAGTGGATGATCACAGAATTTTTTTTATCTTGGATAAGAAAAAAACATTTCACAATATCTGTCCAGGTTAATAACACTCTTAATCATTCTCAAATTGTAAGAGATGCTTTCATGAATTTAAATACAAAGGGGTTACGACAAGTGCCTGCAGTGAAGGCCTAGGGTACAGTATCTCAAGAAAGCAAATGCAGCATTTGCAAGTTTCTAGAGTTCAGGCAGTCACTGACTGCAAAGGATTTTTTCCAAATATTAAAATCTTACAAAAAAATTCCTATATTTAAAATCATGTTAATCTGTCGAATTACTTTTGAGTCTCTAAAAACACAGAGCTAAGTATAAAAATGGCTATAATTTCAAATAATAAAGCTAAAAATCTGCCCTTCATATCTTGACTATTTGATTTAAAATCCATTGTTTTGGTGTAGACAAAAATTATGTCCAAATACTAACCCGTCTGTATATCTTAATATGATGTACCCCATTAGTTAATTTAGAGGTTTTATTGTGGAATTTGTTTCAGAAAGAAGAAACTGTCGTTGCAGCTTCCTTTTTCATTTCCTGTTTTGAAATGGTCCATCTTTTACTTACATATGTTTTTTCCACATGGACCCATCATCACAGAGACCAAATTTATGTGACTGAAACAGATGACCTCTTTGATCTTAGTCAACTTCCACTTTTAGTGATGACTGAATGCAGCTAGTACTGAAACCATATTGAGCACAGAATGCACATTTGTTCCCTCTAGGATATTTTGGTAAAGGCTGTGCCTGGGAGGCAGGCCTACAGGAAATTAACTTGTTTTTTTTAACTAATATGCACTGATGAATTGGATAGGATGAGTGGCATGCACGCACTTCTAAGCTTTTATAAAAAGAACAAGTCAGTTCAGTGTGCTAGTCACAGATGTCAGTGTCAACTGGATTAAAAAAAAATTGGCATTTCCCTAGCATATTTTCAAGTAAATACTTAATTTGTGCCAAATACAAGGGAAAATGTTAATTATAACAATGAAAACGCTGAAAACAATGTTTGATTACAACAGTGATTACCTTCACCATCTTTGGAAATGTTGGTATGCTAACATTTGCAAAGAAGGACACAGCCTTGCCAGTGTTAAAAAAACAAACACACACATTTACAGAATAATTAAAGTACTTCAGTTTAGATGAGTGAAATTTTAGTATTTTATTAGACTGTTACTTAGCAGTTTGTTTGTTTGTTTGTTTGGCTATGCATTGCACCTGTGCAGTCTATGGATGCAACTTGGTAACAAGCATTGACTGATTACTTTGAGCTCCACCCTGTCATGCAAGTACAGCAACTTCTGGCTAAAAACAAACAAACAAACAAAAAACAACAAAAACCAAAACAAAAAAAAAAACAGTAGGGTGGCAGCCAAAATACCAAAACCAGTGGGTGACATCACTATGGCTAGGTCCATTTTTTATACCATCTATGGTCTTGCTTACCAGAAGCCAAACACTGCATAAGCACTGAAAGACATTTTAGTGTTTAACTCAACAATTAGATATGGGAATGCTTTGGTTTTGGATATATTTGATCATAACAAATTAGGCTACCGGAGAAATTTTTTGACCTGATGGCACTCAGTGAAAAGTCAGTGGATCATTCACATTATTAAAATCCATCCAGATAAGAGCATGAATGTACCCATCAAATGTCAAGGCAATCCATCCAAAACCTGATGAGACATTTCATTCCTAAACCACAAATGTCATCCTCAATGGGGTGTTGGAGAAAAAGTCTCTCCAAAGTCACAAAGAATTGTTTTCTGGAAACCATTAATGTCTCTTTGCTTTATGGCAATCCAATGTCCTTTCATTTTTTTGCAAGGACCAGCATTCTTACAGTTTTTTCAAAAATAGCAATTCATTCATGCAATGTTTCAAAACTTCACTGTCATAAAGTACCTCACAGTCACTGAAAGAGCCCCTGACTCACATATATGGTCACCTCATTTAACCAGACATTCTGTTTGCTGATTTTCTATCCTGTGAAACTGTGTTTTTACACTTTCATAGTCATCCAGCCTCTCTGTTGACTTACTCGTCAGTTAATGTTTCCCCCAGTGCTCTCATCTATCAAACATGTGATGTGTACTTAGATCCATGAGATGGTAGAGCATTCACACCACACGCTGCAATGTCATATATGACTTTAATCACCTATGTCTGCATAGGGCTGGTGACCAGACGAAAATATTAGTTTTAAAAGGGAGAATACTTTAATTAGTTTAATTAGTTCCTCACACTGAAATGCTTCAGAGCACATTCTTATTGACAAACAGAAGGTGACAAGGGAAGCTCCTGTGAGTGTTAAGTTGATGAAAAATAGCATGTAGAGTCAGTTAACTTTCTCTAAGTAAATAAAAGCTTAGCAATTTTCTCCTTGACCAGTTCTTCATTTTAAGAGCAATTTCTCTAAATGATGGGAGGTACAGCAGTTTCCAATCTGGAGCCCTTCATTAGAGGTAGCTCCCTCTCAACGGCCTTTGATTTGGTTCAAAGGTCAAGCCACCTAAAACTTGCTTGCTTAACTGCTCATGGTTAGAGTTGCCCTTTCACACATGTGTGTCATTACATATAGCTTGGCCCCAAAACACATTCCGGTCCACATGTAAGCTGGAGTAGATTTAGAGCTGTGAAGTGGCCTTTTCTTAAAATTCTTTTAAAATGTTGGTTGTGTCACACTTGGAAACCAGTGCCATATGTTTATGGTTCCACTTTTAGCTTTTAATACTCAGTTCTGTTGCTAGGAGGAGTTGGGAGGAACCAAAATAAAGTCAACAAACAACAACAAAGCAGACATTTGTGTGATTTATTGTGAGAATGTTAGAAACACAAAAAGGGGCAGAAACCTTTGGGGGAAAAAAAGTCAAAGTCTCAGTCATACAAAGCACATGTTAATTGCACAGCACATCAGCTACAGAATAATGACACCATGCGCATTTAGACTGGTTCCCTATAAGCCTGGCTTTCACTAACATTGCTGTCTGCAACTGGGCATGAAATCTCCCAGAAAAATTAATTCTCAATCGTGCAACACAAGCACGAACAGCATAATGCTTCTGTTTTCCTCAGTATCTATTGATAGCTTTCCTCAAGTAACTGAAATGATGATTGCTGGGACAAGTACAGTAACTGCGGGAACTTCATCCAGCAAAAGAAAAAGACTTATTTTCAAAGAGGGCTAACACCTCAAAGAGGGAGATTAATTAATAGAAAATAAAGCCACACTTAGGTGGGAGAATTTTTAATGTACATCTGGATGAAACACAAATCTGTAACTGTAGCCTCAGCTGTGTGAAGTGGCATGGCTCACAACCCAAGCTTTAAAAAAAAAGACACTGTGTCATTAGAAAGAATTGAGCTTACCAGACCTCTGTAGTCTCCTTCTAATCATTGCTTGAAGCTAGTAGGCTCAGGGGATTAGTTAGACTAATTATTATTATTAATCTAGTAATAAACTTCTGGACCAACTGTCTGTGGTCTTGTGATGCTTTTTCAGCAATCCAATTAGATCTGTGGAAAAAAAAATTCTGAAGTGATGAAAGAAGACAGAAACTGTATTTTGTGAAAACACTGACTTGTAAATATGACATTTCGAATTACTTAGCATGTGGTTTCAATTTTGAGAGTCTTCCCATTAGTCTTTAATTACTGGTACATGGTGCTTTCTAAACTGCTTAGTGGCACTGTGGTCAACTGCCATAATTTTGATGTAAATTGATCTGGAGTTATGCAGTGCATTACACTTTTTCTTCAAAGGCCCAGCCACCGCAGGCACTGGAACCCTGTAGTCTTAGTTAAGACTAGTCTAATTTTGCTTTGCCACTAAAATTAGTTTAATTGGCCAAATGTTTCACATGTAAAAACTTTGAATTATGTATCTTAAATTGACTTTGAGTTTTCTAGTATCAAAACAGTTCATCAAGGATTTACTCGATATGACTATATAAAAAAAAAAAGGCGCTAACAGCAATCACAGATAGAGGTAAATGCTGAAATGTTTGATGTCTAAGTAAGAAGATTTCACATATGTTTGTGTTTCAGCCCCAGAGCACCTATCATGATGAATAAAGTATAATAATTTTAATTTTAAATCACTTCCCTTGTGGGCCCAGACTTTGCCAACAGAGGGAGGAGAAAATGTGAGTCTGGATTAACTTTGCGATAAATTTCTCTCCTCAGGACAAGCCTTGTGTCATAGAGATTAGCATGGTGAGAGAAAGGAAAGCAAAATGTAGTTTTTGAAAAAAAAATCATGTAACTACAGCATGTATATGTGTATCAAGTGTGAATCAGCTTTGCAGTGCAATAAACTGAAGGCATGCCCTGATGCCAAAAAGCTTACTGACCATTTCTCCCTTATCTACTTACTTATCAGCAAGGAAAAGGAGACCGATGTCAAATCTTTCTCCAATAAATCATGTTTTGCCATTTCATGTTGTAGTGCAGCACATAAAGACCATGTTTAAATCAAAGATTTGCCACAGGAAAGCTGTTGGTGGTGGTGCAATTCAGCTTCAGACAAAAGATATTCTAATGATTCCTCGGCGTGATTGGTCACTGATTATTAAACCTCACAGCATAGCACAAATTAAAGTGACCCAAAATGTTGACGTCCATGTAACTATTTTAAAAGGGAGCTTTAGTGGGCGTTTGTGTAATGAAAATCCGATAGGTGGTCAGTGAGGCATAGTGCAATAACCATTTGAAAACCCCCAATTTCACACACTTATTCCCACCAGAAACAAAGGGAAAAGTGATGGGGTGGGTTGTGCATACCTTAAACTGTTAGGAATTGGGCAAGAAATATCAGTGTTCTAACTGAATATAAAATCTGATTTTAATTGTGTATTCAATATCAGAATTATTTATTTAAAGGGTTATTGTTTGCTGTTTGTTTCTCTCTCTCTCTCTGTGTGTGTGTGTGTGAGTGTGAGTGTGAGTGAGAGAGAGAGAGAGAGAGAGAGAGAGAGAGATCTCTTTCATAAACAAAAAGGACCCAAGCACACGGCATATGAGGCAGGTTTAAGTCCAAAATCCAAATCAAGCTGGGACCATGACTGGGCCATGTGAGCAGCAGGCAAAAGTCAAATAGGTGAGTTTTTTTTTTTTTTAAATGTATTTTTGTAAGTGGAGCAGTTGATGATGTCCATTGTATTCTCTCTTATTTTCTCCATTAAAAAAAAAAAAAATTCTCTCACCTTCTTTTTTTTTCCTGTCAGCTCTGGTATTATCAATGTATTGCACATGTGTACATAATAAAATTAATAAATAAATAAGAGAAAATGAAAAAAAGCACTAAAAGAGGGAGCCTATAGAAAATTTAAAGAGCTCATCTTGGAAAAGCAAATGTATTTGCCACAGCAGTGCATTCCAATCATGATTCTGATTGTAAAAGCTGCTAGACAGGATGGGTTATTAGATTTTTTTTTTAAAGATTTATTTATTTAATTGATGAACATTGCAATGTAAATATGCCACAATTAGCCAAAGGCTACTTTCCATCTGTAGTCCCTGGCAGGTCAGACAGAAACAACGGAAGGGAAAGAGAGATCCCCCCCCCCAAAAACAGAAAACAAAACAGACAATAGACAACAACACAATCTAGACAGCAAAAACATTAAAATACACATAAAAACCCATAATACAATAAGAAAACACAAAACAAATATAAAACATACATCATTAATTACGCACATTCAAATCAATTTAATGATCACAAATCTGATTCCTCTTTAGCCATTAGTTAAGATGAGTTTGAAATCTGTTAAAGGTAGTACATTGTCTTATTACAGCTCGAATATTATTCCAAATCTCACCGCCCTCACGTGATAAGACCTGTTTGCTAAACGTTAGGTGGAAAAAAAAGGTTAATTTACAAAAAAGGGCAGCGAGGGCAGCAGCCTAAGCAGAGAAGCCCAGACCTCTCTCTCCCCAGCCACCTCCTCCAGCTCATCCGGGGGGACCCCAAGGCGTTCCCAGGCCAGCCGAGAGATATAACCTCTCCAGCATGTCAGGTCTGCCCTGGGGCCTCCTCCCGGTAGGACATGCCTGGAACACCTCGCCCAGGAGGCATCCTAGTCAGATGCCCGAACCACCTCAACTGGCTGCTTTCAGTGAAATATACACTGTAAGCAAATTAAGAAAAATGAAACCAATTGTGTGAATTCAAAATAAAACAGGAAAAATGACCAAAAAAAAACTTAACAAAAAAACATTTAACAGACAGTTGTCTTGGCTATAAGCTTTATCATGGGATTTTATGTGTTATGTTAAATGTATTTATATAGATCGATCAATCACTCAGTGAATCAATCGTGCCCGAATTCCTGTTTAAGATATTTTAGATATTTTCACAAAAAATGTATCCAGCAAAAGTAAAAAGCTTCCTCTTCCCCAAATACCTTGTACAAGAGGAGTAGTCCAACACTAGTATCACTAATACTAATTTCTAGCTGAGGAGGCTGATACTACATTAGCGTCCTCCGGAACTTTTTTCAGGTTAATATTCAGATTTTCTTTTGCTAAAGTTCTTTTACATTTTCCTGTTTGCAGACTGCCTCGCATAAGTCAACATGTCCCCAAAACAAGATGAGACCTGCACAGAAAACCGAACACAACATTAGCTGTGTTGCCAAGAGGGAGAGGGCAAGGGAAGAGAAGGAAACTCATCCAATTTTAATTTGCTGGCCGCAGCAGCCAAAACTCTCATTTACTGTATAAATTCCTGGCTGCCAAGAGCTGGTGTCCAAATCAAATAGCCGAGCACAGCAGACACTAAAACCGCTTCAAATGGTGGACTCTTGGTCCAGTGCATATTTAGTCTAAAATGAGCACAGATGGGGGGGGAGTTTTGTTTATTTATTTTGTGTATGCTGGTGGGTGCTCTGACTTCTCTCATCATAAATATGCCCTGAATGGAAGAAAGAGGTTTGTATTTGAAAAGGACACGGAGTCCTGAAAATGATTGTTCTTATAGAGTCATGAATATGATGAAAGTGACCAGGCAGAAGGCACAGACGTGTTTGTGAATGTGAGAGATAAAGTGGTGTGTGAGGTGTAAGTTTTTGCATGTGAGGGAGTCTGTATAGCCTCAACTTCAAATCTACAAGGAGAAGGACTCTGGGGCTGTGTACTACATTTTGTGTGCATCTCATCATCCTGAAAGCTTGGCAATTCAAGCTCAAAATCACAAGTCAGAAATACTGCCACTGTCTCAGATTTTCTTTTTATGCCTTCCAGCATCTAATTAAAAGGCCTTAAGCTGTGAATATCATGGTGCCAAACTATAAGTTCAACCAGATGATTGACAGTAAAAATTAAATCGCACAACCAAGCTAGAGTGATTTGTAAGACATGAATCATTTTGCATTTTTAATGTTTTATCTATATATATTTTTAATTTTTACTTTAAAGACCAAAATATTGGATTTTGAGTAATTGCTTGCTCTAAAAGGCAAAGGGGACTGTGCATTTTCTGGCTGCATTATACTTACACCTGCTCAGTCCAAGGCAAATCAATACGACTGTTCTTCCAAAAAAGTGAAGGCTTTTGTATTCATTTAACTTTGAGGGTATGAGGTGAGGCTGATATTCTGTCCTGCCCACCTATGTAAATATGCAGGGCAGAGAAATTAGAAACACTTGGGTGCAATCACACTCTCTATATAATTGAATAAACAATAGCACCAACATTTGCAAAGACAGTGGGTGTTCTGTTTCATTGCAATAGACTCTGAGTGTATAATCTTATTAGTTTCATGCAGTTTCTGTGTTAATTCAATGATATATTTACACCATCCACATTGTGACCTTCGGTCTTGTGAAGGAAACAATCTCATTTGAAATGTATATGAATTATATACTTGTGAAATAATTATGTAGCCACAGAACTATAACTGCACCTCAGGACATAGTGATTGCACTGTTTTTGTGTTTGTGTCCTCCATGAATTCAGAAAGAAAAAAAAAACATTTTCCTGGTTGAATAATTATGCTCATAATATCCTGTGTCTTTATGGTAAATAAATGCCTACTTGCTGCCCTATTGTTGGACTGTTCTCCCACCACTGTTTTAACAGTAGCATTAAATCTGGTTCCCTACCACTTACACTAATTTGAATATGAGGGCCACTGCCCTAAAAATCCTTCATCCTCATTATGGCATCAGAACATGTTACTGATTTAACCCTTGTTTGACTTTGTTTAATATAATATACTAGTGTACATTTTTGGGCTTGATTTTTCAAGTGTGCACGTGTCACAAAGGAGTAAAGATTAATATTTGTCACATTTCTTTTTCAATCCTAACCTAATATCAAAGCAAAAAAATGTATAATGTCACTAGATTTAATCTCAGAATAAAATGCGGTTTCTTAAATCTGTCCAGGTCACCCGGGATGACAGTGAACAGTGAACAAAGTGCATGACACAATGCTTCAGTCAGTTTTTCCAGCTTCTATCTGTGTTGCTGACACAACAGTGATCAATTAAAGCGAAGGAATCCAATGCGCAGCCTGTACTCTGTGAGAAAAGGAAACCAAGATCCTAGTTAACTTTTTCTGGAACGCTACCAGGACTATATTCGCCAACTCCATTTACAATCATTTAAATAGGCTGTGAAAACAGTGGAGCGCATCGCTGGTGTTGAGCTAGCGGTTCCAGCTTTAACACAGCGGCTGCGAGGACTCCTCTCACAAAGTACAGGCAGCCAAAGAACTGCACTGGCAAATTTTTTAGACCATAACTATGTAGTCTGGCAGACGGTAGCACTTAGTGAATTCCAGCTGGGATGTATTCACTGTCAGACAGCAGTGACAGTCACAGCAGGATGCAGAGAGCATGAATTGATCAAAGCTACATAGCAACAAATATGGATAGAAAACAAAACAAAACAAAAAAAAACATTTGTTCATTTTTCTTTTTCGTTTTGCCAAAAGTGTCACTTGGTAGGCTCACTGGATGAATATGAATGTGCTGATCATTGCATCCTACTGGCATGAGCTTGAATACCCTAGTACACTAAAGATAAGCATATGGCAACGGGGGTACCTGGATATCAATGGAAATAAATAAACGTCTTCACCTATTTATCTCAGCTCTGTTCTGAAGGTGAAAATAATAAGAAGGAAAGGATGGAAATCCACAGTAGGGTGTAATATGGAAGAGAGAAACACAATATTTACAGCATCATGATGAGATACCAGCCTCTGCTAAAGAGCTCTGAAAAATATTTTTGTGTTTTCTTATTAGCTTCCCAAATATTAGTTTTTTACACAAGCGCTCACTTCAGCTTGAAATTAAATCATGCTATTGGCACAACTATATTAGATTATGCAGCTCCTGGTATGAGGACAGAGAGGAAAAAGTACTTTAATCATTTACTTTCACCATGGACTACGTCATGTGATTGCCACCATCTACATTTAGAGAATAAATATGCAGTATAATTTGAAAATATGAACATGGGAACATGGGAAGCTGTAGTGATGTAAGCTAAAACTCTGGCTGACCGCTGTGCAACTAGTGACAGACGTGTTAGTATTTAATGGACACCTGATAACAATTTAATGTGCTGAATAGAGTGAAAGGTGGTTGCAAAACAATAAATATATAAAAAGACAAAGTGGAATGTAAAATTTAAACAGTGTGAAAAGTTTGTGTTTAGGGTATTCTTTGTGCAGTCTATCTATCACTGAGGTGGCTTTGGGCAAGTTACACAACCCTCTCAAAAATCCTGAATGTCACCTGTGTATTAGAGTGCTGATAAATGTGGGTGTGAATGGGTCAATATGGCTTATAATATAAAATAAAAAGAACTGTAAATGCTCTTTATAATTGTCTTTTTCAGTAACCTTTTCCTCAGTTTTTATCTGTGCTTTCAATAGTTGTTTTTGCCTATGCTGTTGCTAGAAATGCAGGACAAAACACGTGCACGCAAATTTTTGTAATTTTGCCTGTGACGTGATTGAATAGGAGACTTTCAGCTTTAATTGAAGTGCTTTGCAAAAGTATTGTGTTAAGTGTTTAGTAATTACAAATATATAAGGTATATGGAAGAAAATGTAAAACCGATGAACATATCCAATGCTGCATTGAGATTCTCTGACAGGATTTTTTTTTTTTTTTATTATTATAATTTTCACAGCTGCTTCAGTTGCTGTTTGTCTGGGGGTCTCTCTGCTTTCATTTTTTTCTGCAGTAAATTAAAAGCGTGCATCACTGGGCTGTGATCAGGTGACTGATTTGGCTGCTGAAGAATATCCCATTTCTTTGTTTTGAGAAACTCTCGAGTTGCTTTTGAAGTTCTGCTTTGGCTCATTATCCATCACCACTGCGGAGTGCTGTCCTATCAGTTTTTCAGCATTTTACTGAATTGCTTTCAGTACACATCAGAATTCATCCCGATGCTTCTATTTGCAGCCACATCATCAAGAAATGCTTGCAGCCGGTTCCATTAGCAGCCGTACTCTCCCATGACATAATATTATCTGTCAAACATGGAGTCAGTGCGGCATGCTTTGGATGATGAGCCGTTCCTTGCCCCTGTCATATGTATCTCATCCCTTTAAATATTTTATTTTGTTTGCTTATTTTGTTTGTTTTTAGGGTTGGCAGGCTCCTGTTTGTTGACCTCTGTCTCTTCTTTGAGTAATATACTCCGACATTATTGCAGTTAGTTATTGTCAAAAGAATACACATGTGATCCTCCCCTGTAGAAAAAACCCCCTCAAATTCTAAACTTCAATCATGTCTTGTGTGCTTGATTAAAAAAATCCACTGTGGTTGTGTACAGTGACAAAATGCCCCCCCCCAAAAAAAGTATCATTGTCGAAATAGTTAAACACTTGACTGTATTGTGTTGCATTTATATTTTGTTCATGCTGACAAATCACAAAACTAATGCACAATATGGAAATCCATACCAAGTATAAGCAAGCAAACGTGTAACTGCTCAAACTCCTGCAAAAAAAGCACTTGAAATGCACGATGGTAGGTCCCATTGTTATCAACTAACGTGTCATGATCCAGTCCCTCCTTTTAACAGGACTTAAATATCACCAACATTTAAGATGTGTCTCTTCTCGTCATTAACATACGTGATGCAAAGAAGGGAGGAAGAGAGATTTTAATCCTGAAGGGTGGAGTGGTAGATGAGTACGAGTCTGTATAGACAAATAAATGTTCTATTTATGTACGTTCATCCTTTTCAATCATTATTATAATTAAAATATTTAACCATTTAAAAGTAAATGTCCCACGCATATAAGAAATGTGGACGTTTTGACTGGCGTATTTTCTGGACCACTCAAATTTGTAGTGCCACAGAATTACACATGTGACAGCTGGTTAATTTATCGAAATTTAACAGGCAGACAGAGTATGAAAAATATTCAAAATTGCCCCTAAGCGTGCGATAATAGCATATTTAGCCTTGCTTGAAGATATTGCACCCCATGCCTGTAACATGTTTGATGATAGTGATGAATGGCTTGGCAGCCATTTCTGACTGCCAAGAGAGGTTTAGCTGAAACTACGCAGTTCCTTGGTATGGAATCTAAGTCATCAGACGCACCGCTCTCACTTGGTACCACCCCAAGTTAAATTTTTTTTCAACTATAACTTTCCTGGCTACAGGCACATTCCAGAGGAAAACAGCAGATCGGTCCGGGATTTGTCAGCCTTCTCTGAGATGTGCCCAGGGTATTAAATGGAAATGGCTGATGCCTGAGGTTATTATGACAAGCTAGTCCAGAGCAAGGTAAAGAGAGGATTCTATGGCACTACTGAAATGCCAAACGCTATTGGAGCAAGAGACTGCACCCATGTGCACATGAAAGCTCCATCTGTTAACTCCACTGTTCAGGTAATGTGCGATTCCGATTGCCAGATACTAGGCGTTGTGACCTGCTGGCCAGGAGGTGCCCACAACTCCCTCATTTCAAACAGCAGCACAGTATGAATGTGCATTGAGGCAGGAGCAGTGAAGAATGGATGGCTTGTTGGTGAGTCTCTCTGGACTTGTATGTAAATTATTAAACTGAAACACCTGGTTCTGTTTGTGCTAAAATATTTCCCATTATTTTAGGTGACTGTGGATAAGGCTTAAAACTGTGGCTGACGACTCCATTTGCTAACTCCGTCACTCCTTAAGAGGTACGCTGCAACCACATCCATGCCCAAACACGTGCTATAATAGAGTTGCTGGATGTGTCTGGACACAGGTGGGGGCAAGCTGCTTTATAGCCCCGACAAGGTGTGCAAGATTGTTCTGGCATGCTGTGTCCTTCGCATTATTGCAGTGAGACATGATGTTCCTCCACCACCTGGAACTGCAATTCAGGCTCGCCAGGTCTTAATATTAAAAGGACAAACTTAAGAATTTGTTAAAAAAAAAAAATCCTGTTGAACAGTTAAATTTTTTCTTTACAGCCTGTAATCCATACAAGTATTAACTACTGTGTATATTTTTTTTTCTAAAGCAAACAATACACTTCAAAATGCACACATTTATTTGTGATGACTTCACACAATTGTTTTACTGTTTCATTAACATCTTTTAATGCCTGTCGCTATGTTTCTCAGTGCATCCAGGTGGGTCTGGATAACCTGCTTTGAAGGGACGACCTGGCTGGTTTCCTGGCTGTGCCTGACTACCTGTGCTCCATGACCGCATGTAGAAGGGCGCATGAGGTAGAAGGCATGTCATCCTCCACTGCATCGTGTGGACCTACAAATTAAAATAGTTTTGAACATGTTTTTTCTTGAATACAATTTATATGTTATACAGATAGTATTTGCAAAACACACACACACACACACACAAACAGACGCACACATACACAAAAGAAAATCAGAAATTAGAAAAAAAAAAACCATATCTGGGGTTAAAAATCCTTGCTGAATGCGACCCATCTCCCTCGTGTCTAGGTAATATTTAACTTATGGATGATCACCCAATAATTGTCACCAGTCTCTCATCTTGGACTGACATATCAGATGCCACTTGTCTTCCACCTGTTTCTTTCTTTTTTCCTGGTCCGTTATTATTATTATTATTTATTTTTTGCATCAAATTTAATATAAACCCATTCCTGTTTTACCTGAGTTGCAATCTGTGTCTCAGTCTGTGTCGCAGAGGATACAGCATTAGCTGCCTCTGTTATTTCAGTCCAAGCCTAATTTTTCTTTACCATTTGTGAAACATATGCCTTTTCTTTTTTCCATCTCAGACATGATTGTTGTGATTCCTTCAGTAGTAAAATTCTTATGCTTTCTAATACTTGCCATATTATCTAACTTCACTGGGATCGGGATCTCCATTTCACCTGGGGGAAAACTCACTTCCTTATATGGAAAAATGGGGGCGTGGTGGTATGCAAATTGCAGGTAGCCAGCATGAGCCTTGCAATTTAGAATGATTTTGATTTACTAACATAAGCACAGGGGTAAGTCTGGCAAAACTGGCTTGTGTGCATGTGTCATAAATCTAATGGTGAGTTTGTGAATGCACTTGTTTTTCTGTGCAGGCTCAGGATGTTTCCGCACACGTTAGTAAATGAGGTTCAGTGTTACATTACCCAAGCCTGGGCTTAGAATTGTAATTAAGAATTGGATAACACTGACTGAGAAAGTATATATCTATTCCCATTTTGGCCTCCCATTTCAAGAACCCCCACGAAAACAATGGTCAACCTTTTTTAGATTAAATATGTGCCTGGCTGGAAAGAACGCTGTTAAAATGTTAGAATTAAGTTTAAAGTGGCAGAAATTCCTCTCTGTAAGCAATAAGAGTGTGAAATAAGTTCCGGGACCCATCAGATGTTGATACAGAATGTGCAACAGTGTGACGAGACCATACTCAACACCTCTATCAGGTCTGTGTGCAAATGTTCCTCACTATGCTTCAACATCATTTAAAATCATTTACCATTTTTGGAGTATGACTCTTGGCTTCTGGGAAAGGAAAAGAGACCGGAATGTCTTCAGAGCTTAGGGTCCTGCTGCAGCTTAAGAGATTATGTAAATCTGTATTGAAAGTAGCAACAAAGCTCATTTAGTTTTCTGCACCTAGCCACCTGTAGACAGATTCTGGACTCTTAACTCAGTCTGCCTGTTGTAGATTGCCATTTTCTTCACATCAATGTCAAATGATGAAAGAGTCACAGTGTTTTATCTAATTTGACAAAATCATGGTAATCAACCTTAGATCAAAAATCATTTAGTCCCTTGCCCAGGTGTTTATCTGGATTAAAAACATGCACAGCCACTCCCCTGTTACCATTCTTCTGTGATCTTATCAGCTTTCATTCCAACCCAGGCTCTATGTAAACTGTTATTATTAAGGTCTGACTCTAATGTTATGTGTCAGTGTTGTACCTGAGTTTAGTTTTCTTTATTTCAGCCGTCACCTCCTTCCTCCGCTCTCCTTACACATAACAGACCCTGTCTGTCTTTCTTGGAGCAGCTCCCCCGCAATTCCAAGCTGGAATAAATGCACACACTGACGTGCTAATTACATCACAATGCAATGCTTTTTATGTATGTTATATGATTTCCAGTATGAGCCTCAAATTTTCTGAATGCAACTTGTTTATCTTTAAAGTGGAGTCAGCCACAAAACACTTCTCAACCACTCTTATTTTCCATAATCACAATCTTTCCCTTTAATCATCAGTGTCGTTGCCACACATCACAGGGAATGAGAATGAAAATAAATGCCTTTGGGCACACGAGCAAATGCAAGTACAGAACATAATCGAGGGTTTTACAGAATTGGGCAACACCGCCATTTCTCATTTGGAAATAGGATTTGGTATTTTCAGTACTATTTACTGTGATCCTATTACATCCTCAGTTTACCAATTTACTCCTCAAAGCTTTTTGAGATTAGGCTCTTTGGCATTTTCAGGCTTAATAAGGCAGAGAATAGCATTATTCCTCTGAAGGTGATACTTATTTGCATAGATAGTTGCCCACTCCATACACACATCCATACACACACACACACTTCCACACCTACCGCGAACAGTTTGTCCTTTTTCTCCCAGTCACACCACACATCCCACCACCCTCCATCTCCCTCCTCCTCTTTCCATCCAGCTAACCCAGCAAATGTTTAAATTACACGACCAAGTAAGCAAGATTAATTAAAATGATAATCTACAGGCTGAATATATTTCACAGTTAGCTAGGCAGCTGTTTGAAATTGCTGTGCGGAGTTTTAAAGTCAAAGTGAAGTGTTGACCTATCCGTCTGCTTTAGTGAAACAGTCATTAGCTCAATTAAGAACACACAGACAATAAAAGCCCCATTATATGCAAAATACGCAGCTCTATAATATACTTCATTAATGTAATGAATTGTAATGAGAAAAAAAGTAATATTTGATTTATGCTGTAAATGTTAAATCATGTATATTTAATTTTAATACAGATATCCGGAGCGCTAACATCTGTGAAATTAAAGCTATCTGAATATAAAATATTCCCTTTCAAGGCTTAGAAAGAGAACAAGTAGTCACTTGAGGCTCATAACAATATCTGTCTTTACCTGTGTATACAAAGGCTGTACATTTTTATTTCCTTTTCCATGTCCTACAGAATTGAGCTCTCTCGCTATATTTAGTCCACTGTTCCTAAAGCTGCTTCTTCAGGTCTGAAGATGCTTCAACAATGCTGTTCTCAACAGCTCTATCTCCCAGCAACAAGCTCTAATCAAAACATGATCAAGATTCTCTATTCCCGGATGTCAGATAATCCTCTTATGAAGTAACTATAAACCCAAACTTGAAAATGTTTCTCATCATTCTTCCATTCTCTCATATAGAAGCACCACACAGTGTACTGTGTTGGATGAGCCCGTCACCCTGACATGGGTGAGAATGGAAAAAAGATTTTCAGAATCCTCAATCACTGTCAATTATTGACTGAAAAAGTGTAATCTCTGTGAATGTGTTTGCATGTATATTCTGTATGTGCATATCTGTGCTTTCTGTGTATTCCTGTGTGCACAGCTCTATGCTATCCTCCTCATCTCCATGCTTCATTTAGCTGTCATTAGCAGAATTACTGGCTGTGGGTTTGGGCCAGGGAGAGAGTGTGGCACATGTCCAAAAAATATGGAAGAACAACTCTGTGAGCAACTCAGAAGTTGCTCAGAGTCGTGGGTGCTGGAAGGATGGTAGTGAAGGACGAGAATTTAAATGAGGATTAGAGGGAGAGACACAAACACAGAGGAGAAACAATGAGAGAGGCAGCAGAGATGCAGATAGGGAGTGCAAGTATTAGAAAAGATTGACTTGCAAGAGCGAAGTAATTGGTATCACTGGTCGAGCGACAAATAGGTTGAAGGAAGAGTGGAGATGGAGGCAGAGACAGACAGAGATAGATGGTATTCATTTTGATTGAAAATAAAGGAGAGCGACTACAGCTGGAGAATGGCATGATGGCTTATTGGCCTGCTCTTTCATTCAAGTTTAAAATATATGTTTTTCTATCTTTTTTGACTTCCTGTCAACAAAAAGGCAGCTTTTCCCATAGTGAAAATTGAGGTTTTCAAAACCCACTGTGAAATACACGACACAGAAAAGCATCTGTCCAATGGTATCATAAGTGCAGAAAGTAAAAAGAGCATTTTGAACTTTCCAACCTTCAGCGACATGGTCAAGAACTTTTTCACAGAGAAACGAAATTACAAAATGTTTCCCTCATGTCAATGCGACTGATAAAAGTGTCTTTGATGACCTATCGCTATTTCTTTGCTGTAAAATGTCCACTTCAGTTTTGAATTATTTAATCACAATCCTTGTACACCTACCCAGGATTTACTATCTGTTGGCTAGAGGATAGCTGAGGGGTAGTCAATAGTTTATGTTAAAACATGTTGTCTGGTTAGTGTTTGTTGAATCTACCAGAAACTCTGCAACAAAGCTGTAAACACAGAAACATCTGTGTATCAGCTCACCATAATACCTACTGGAAAGCAAGCAATGAAGTTTTGTACACTCATGGTTCCCAGAAAATGAGAATTTTGCAAACACCATTCCAGAATTAGTTTTGTTTTTTATTTTGTTTGTTTGTTTTTTTGGCACCATAAGGTTTTCACTGGTCGTGCTAATTTTAAGCAGTTTTATGATGCGTTCTTGCAGACATATTCTCGACTTCCTCCGGCTGAATTATAATCTTGTTGCCAATCTCTGGCATTGTATCTAGTGCTAGCCAGTCAACATCTTCATTTGCTTCACACTCGGCTATACTTTGAGTTTAGCACTGACACATGCTCAAAAAGATTAAAGGAACACTTTGAAAACACATCACATCTCAAAGGGAGAAAAGTAATGCTGTATATCTATACTGATATTGATTAGGTAATGTGTTAGGAATGAAAGGATGTGGCACCATTTGATGGAAATGAAAATTATCAACCTACTGACTGATACTGGCTGAATTCAACGACACCCCGAAAATCAAAGTGAAAAGAGATAGGCAGCACACTTGTATGCATGCCTGACAACATCAGGGCATGCTCCTAATGATATGATGGTTGGTGTCCTTGGGGATCTGCTCCCAGATCTGGACCAGGACATCATTGAGGCCCTGGACAGTCTGAGGTACAACCTGGCAGTTGGGTCAAAACATAATGTCCCAGAGCTGTTTTACTGGATTTAGGCTAAGCAAGTGTGGGGGACACTCAGTGGTGTCAGGAACTGCCTGCATACTCTCTCCGCATGAGGCCGGGCATTGTTGTGCACCAGGAGGAACCCAGGACCCACTGCTCCAGCAGTCTGTCTGACAGTATGATCAAGGATTTCATCCCGATACCTAATGGCAGTCAGAGTACTGTTGCCTAGTCTGTACCAGTTTGTGCATCCTTCCATGGATATGCCTCCCCAGACCATCGCTGACCCACGCCCAAACTCGTCATGCTGAACAACGTTTCAGGCAGCATAACATTTGCCATGGCTTCTCCTAACCCTTTCATGTCTGTTACATGTGGTCAGAGTGAACCTGTCATCATCTATGACAAGCACAGGGCACCAGTGGTGGACCTGCCAATTTTAGTATTTTATATAAAGTCAGGCTCCATGGTGCCAGGCAGTGAGCACAGAGCCCACTAGAGGATATCGGGCCCTCAGTCCACCCGCATAAAGTG
This sequence comes from Pterophyllum scalare, assembly GCA_024447675.2. Taxonomy (NCBI): domain Eukaryota; kingdom Metazoa; phylum Chordata; class Actinopteri; order Cichliformes; family Cichlidae; genus Pterophyllum; species Pterophyllum scalare. The sequence goes on along the minus strand of JAMQGT020009315.1, from coordinate 68,517 downwards.
TGTTTCTAATTGTTTGATCAGAGACATTCACACCAGTGACAGTCTGGAGGTCATTTTGTAGTTCTCTTGTTTCTCCTTGCACAAAGGAGCAGATACCCATCATGCTGACATGTGAAGGACCTTCTCTGGCCCTGTCCAGCTCTCCTGGTACAACCGCTTGTCTGCTGGAATCTCCTCCCATGCTCTTGAGACTGTTCTGGGAGACACAGCAAACTTTCTGGCAATGACACATATTGACATGCCATCCTGGAAGATTTGGACTACCTGTGCAACCCCTCTAGGGTCCAGGTATCACCTCATGCTACCAGTGGCGACACTGACTCTAGCCAAATGCAAAACGGGTGAAAAAAAAAAACAACAGTCAGAAAAGATGAGGAAAAAAATGTCAGCAGCCGCCACCTGTAAAAGCCTTCTTGCTCTGGGGGTTGTGTCATTGTTGCCCCTCTAATGTACCTTTTGTTAATTTAATGAACACCAAAAAAGCTGAAACTGATTAACAGCCCCTTCTGATATTTAACTGACCAGATCAATATCACAGAAATTTAATTGACTTGATGTCATACTCTGATTAAAAGGTGTTCTTTTAATTTTTTTAAGCAGTGTATTAGCCTGTAAGCATGATCATAGACTAATACTGGTGTTACATTCCCTTGTTGACATCCTGATAAGTGTTATGCTGCTTCCAGGACCTGTTGTGTGGAATCCGCCCTTCCACAGCCCTCACTCTTGTTGTCAGGCTGTCATTGGCTGGAGACAGGGACCTGCAGCCAATTGCTTGCTTTGTGGGGCCTACGTAAGCGGGCTGCAGGTGTGCCTCAGAGCCTTTGGCCATGGGTGTGGTAATTAGTGTACCATGCACTTTGTACCTGTTTGCTTATATTATGTTTTTGGTTAATTGTTTGCCTTGTTTGTTAATCTTTCTATGATCTTTGCCTGCTTTAGTGCCCTGTGGAAGCCGGTAGGGGAGAGCTGCCCTTTTCGGTTGATGACCTACCTTTTTCTCCTGTTTTTGCTGTTTGTCAGGGAGCTGATGTGTAGGTTTGTATGCTTTTTGTTTTATTTAGTTAGGTAGTTGATGGGGTTTTCTTTTCCTAGTTTAGGGTTGTTCTGTTTGTTATGTTGGCCTTGGCTCTCCCTGAAGTTATATTCATGCTTCCCTAATGTCATCTGGGCAATAAAGCTTTAAATCACCCCAAAAAACCTCCTCTTGTTCTTCCATCCAGCCTTCTGTTACTCCCCTCATCCCTAGACCTCTGATGGTGATGTAACACTGGTGCTAATATAAAGATTTAAAGTGTCACAATGCCATTGTGGATTCCAAAATCTCTGAACCAAAACTACTCGGGCAGACTAATGAACATCTTAATCAACAAACTGCAGTGCATCGTGGATACTGGCACACTGTAGACATAAGTGATCTCGCTGTTCCAGGTAAACATCCCAAAACAGTTTCTCTCAGAACATGCAGCTTTTCTCCCCTGCCACCGCTTGCAGCAGTAAACAAAGGTCACCACTTGACAGCAGAGACATTTTGATACAACCTATTACACATATAAAAACTAGACAATTAAACTGAGTGTTGTCATGCTGTGCTTGTGATGTTTTGAAGTGATGATCTATGGACTTTCATCAACTCTTAGCACCACACAACTTGTTACAGGTTCTAGCAAAGGAGCGAAGTATTTGACTGAAATGAAAAGAAACCTAGAGCTTTGGATGCAAGGTGAAGATATACTCGTACAGGGCTGCCGTACAAAATGTGAGCCATTAGGTTATTGTGAGTAGCAAATGAAACGCCTTGGCCTTGCATAGGTCAGTGCTTAACCGTGACACTTGGCACAAGGCCTGTTTTGTACAGAGCTGGTATAGGTTAAGTGGATGCCATTGGACAGCAGAGAAAACACAGCTCGGAGTGAACTGTGTGAAAAGAGATAAGAAAAGAGATAAGAAAAGACAGGAGATTGCTGTAGTTATGTCAAAGAGAAGATTATATGCAGGGGGATGGTTTATGTGTGTGTGTGCTATTTTATCACTGCCTATGTTATCCATATTTTACTTGATGTAGCTGTGTAGATGTGGCAGATGGGTATAGTTATAAGATATGTACTTTCAGAAGGTCATTACTGACATTTAGAGAAAGCACTTTTTTCTTTTTACATTTGTCTTGAACATCAAAATCTTGTGAGTGCTATCAGGATGGATTCTCAAGTATATGCTTTGTCTTCAATATGAGGTTTTGGTCTTTGGGGTGTATGTGGACATACTACTTAAAAGGGGGATTCAGAGAGAAAGAAGAACACAATGCCTTCTTATCAGCAGCTTGTCAAGATTAAAAGCTGAATTTTGACTGAATGTTATTTGTTTGTTTCAAAGTCTCCCACAAGACAATAAAACAGCTTAAACCAATGAAAGCTGAGGTATTAGGCTGCTTGTCCCCACTTCAAAAAGTACACAAAAGATTCCTGTGAAGTAGAAATCATGACTGTCATCACAAATTGTGTTTATATTTATTAGTACAGTATATAGATTGGTATATATCCCCTCATCTTCAAAATAAAGCCATCACTTTCCCAGAAAAGAGCATATCATTTCCACACCGATGAACCAGTATGTGTTACAGGCAGCAGTAATAGCAGCACATACATACAAACATGAACGCACATCAGTGACGGTGCCCTGTCAGCCTAATGAGCCTTTCAAAGCTTCGTTTTGGCCTTGGATGTGTGTTTTGTGAGCTAATATGACATGGAGGGCAATTTGAGTGTCAGAGCATTAAGCTGTAATGATTAGGGTTAGGCTTTATGTTAGTCTGTTCATAGTTGCACAAACCTGTTTGCACTCGTGTTTATATGCATTTAGACGCATGCATGCATATTCCTATGTGGTATTAGGGAGTGTATTTCTAACGTGCATGTTTCCACATCTACTCTCATATGCATGCACATGCTGCAGGAGGCCAGACAGTCAAGCCAGTGGCAAGAATGATTGAGGTATCCATAATTAAAGGTTTTTTAATTGCTTTAATTGGTGTCATTGAAGTAGAAAGGTTCAAACTGCTGATACACAAACACAAATGCAGACACAATGAGCAGAGGTCCACCCACATACAGAGCTATTTTGGCAGTGGGCTGCATTTCTAGTTATTGTGCACTTAGTTGATGACACTAATTACTGTAGTATGAAATTTTTCGCAACCCTGTAACTAGATGTAGGCATATTCACAAATGGCTAACTACACTGACGTACTATAACTGTCATGTGGTTGTATTTTTGAAATACACCATATTGGTTATATATAGGAATCGCTATTTACAAGAGGGCAAAGGCACAGTTAAATGATTACATTTCAGATTAACAATTTCTTAGCAAGTAGTAGAAGTTGTGAACTTTTGTCATATAGTTGGCAAGCAGTACAAATACTTTGTTACAGTACAAGTACTTTGTTACTGATGTCACCTTTTCTTCTTGTTTGAACGTAAGAAGAAGGCTCTCATTTCAAACTGGATCATTAAGAGGTGACAAAAGGGACACTGCATTGCAAGTGACCAATGAGCAACAAGCTGGAAAATGGGAAAAGCATCAATCTGTTATTTTAATGTTGTCCTGTAGCAAAGGAAAATATAAAATAAGTTATTTTGCAGGACAATTTTGATGCTAGCATGCTCAAAATATCTCTGTCCAGTATTCTTTCTAAAATTTGTGATGGGGGTTGAAAATTGTGGTCCCTGGGGGGTTGGGAGAGCTGTTTGTCAGGTAGCTTAATAAGTGCTAAGACAGAGTTGAATGCTAATGATGTGTGTTTGCATTTGCATTTTTTTGCACCTATAAATGAATAAATAACTACTGTAGTATTAGGCCAAGTTTACACAAGAGCATCTTCAGTGGAAACTGTGTCGTTTTGCCGTTTTCGTTTTTGAAAAGTAGCGTGTTCACACAAAAACGTTTCAGAAACGATCTCCGTTTACATGGAAATGCAAGACATTGAAAACGCTGCAGTTCCTACTGCCAGGCCACAAGTTGGTGGTGTGAATATAGGAGTCGCAACCATAATGCGCATGTGTGAGTGCCCCCCGTGTTCAAAAAGCAGCGTTTTCATCCGTTTACATGGAAACAGAGGCCGGATCGTTTCCGAATTGCTCCACTCTGGAGCCCATTTTCAAAAAGTATTGTTTTCACTCTATTCTCGTGTAAACGGGAGGCTGAAATGCATCAAAACATAGTCGTTTTCATCTGAAAACGTTCTCATGAAAACTGGGCCTTAAGTTAGACCCACCAAATTCCACTTGGCCTGCCAGTACCCATCAGCTGCCTCCAAAGTTCCACACTCTAGCTGGGCCGATGGGACTCATTCTTTAGTTTGATGGTTCCCTTCACCTTCAGAGTGCACCATCTGGCACGGGGATTACCACGACACAGGCACTGTCACGACCAACTCTGCCCTGCCTTCATTTTGGCCTGCTTGTGTGGCAGGTCTCCTCCAAGCATTAGAGTGCTGGAGTGGCTCTTTTGCCAAACAGTGACACTGGCAACACCTGGGCCCAATGTGTGTCAGTGCTCTATATAAGTTCTCACAGATCAGTTGATGTAGGGCTCTCCACCTTGAGACACTACTTTGCCTTTTGGTTTGGTTTCTTGCACTTGACAACATTGCATACACCATTTTTCCACTCATGCACTCACGAACACTATTGATTGTACTGACTACATGTATCATGATTAGTTTGAGTTCTGCTTCTCTTCCTTTAATTTAAAACAAAATAACCTTTTAATGGGCATTTCTGTACATCTCCCTTTTTTTGCCATGGCCGTGCAGCCCGGTTCGTGACAGGCACCAATCACCTTGTAGTTGCAGGTCTGTGTACCAGCCTCAACAATGGATGTGTGGGAAAAGGTCCATTCAGACTCAGTATCCTCAGCCTCCTTCAAAATGCTGTTAAAGTTCTGACGGAGGTGGGAGTTGAAGATCTCACATACTGGTGCCTCTGCCAGGTGTTCCCAGCACACCCTCACTATGCGTTCAGGTGCGGTCTGTCTAGCATTCTCCCTTGCCACCCGATCCAACTCACCACAAGATGGTGATCAGTTGACAGCACAGCTCCTGCATAAGCACAAATGACAGTCAGGACCTGTTCCCTGGCCTGAGGGCGCAAGGAAACAACCCTCTTGTCCACTGGTAAAAACTCGAATGTACAGGCAGCAAGCTGAGGGAATACAAGGATACTCAATCCAGCCTGCCTGCTCTCACCAAGGACAGCTCCAGACTAGTGCAGCCCCTCTCCAGGAGACTGGTTCCAGAGTCTAAGCTATGCAATAAGGTGAGCCCGACTATATATAGAGCCGGTATCGCTCAACCTCACGCACTGGGTTCAGGATCCTTCCCCACCACAGAGGTGATGTTCCATGTCCAGTGTAAACTGCTCCATTTATCTTCCTCTCATAGGGGCCATCTGAATTGTTCTTCATTTGGCCCCTCACCCAGGACCAATTTGCCTTGGGAGACCCTACCAGGAGAGAAAAATCCCCCTGACAACAGGGATTCCAACAGTCCCTGAAATCCCTGGAAAACAAACCCTTCATGGTCCAATATCCAATATTTTCAAGTGTTCATTTAAAACTTTTTACCTACACTACGATCTGTAAAGCCATTTCCCCTTGACCTGAATGTCCTGTCCACAGTGAATGTATTATGTGTTAATTACATCAGATACTTCAGTTGAAGTGTTGATCAGTAAATGTCAGTGACCCAGCACTACAACATCTTCCATTTTCTACCACACACACTTCAAAGTATTAGCATTTGCATTCCAATATGCTGCACTATATTCATCGATTCCCCGTGAAGGACGAGGAGAGGTCATGTTTTCAATAATTACAAGCAAGTCGATCACTAAGCTGTAAATAACAACAGCATCATTAGAGTGTGTTTGAGCAATTAGAAAAGCATCTGTCTTTACTCACAGGTTGAGAATACAAAAAATATGCCAGAGTATCTTATCTAAAATTGTAGTACATTTGTGCTGGACATTTAATTTGTTTGGTCAGGTTTTGGTGTGTGTTTAGCTATAGAGTTGGGTAAATATGTAAATACATAAATGAATGGAAATTAATTACAAAACTGCCCCCCCACACACACACATTTTTAAAACAGTATCATGATGATCCAGTAGAAATACTAACAAAAAAATAAAAAACTGTTTACATCCCACGCTTTAGTCCTTTAGATACATAATATATCATACCACCACTCCAAAACCCTTTTCTCTGTTGCGAAAACACACACACACACACACACACACACACTCACAGATATAGTGCAACTTGAACTTCTCTTCAGTTATTTTAAAGTGAACCACCATAACATTTGTGTTTAAAGCCACTGGGTCAGAGTGGTGCTGATGTGGCTTTGCACTGTGTTTGTCAGGAAACAATGACTTACATATAGTGAGATGCTGATATCATTGGCAGTGAACGCTTCGAGTGTGAGACCTCCACAAATTTGGTCATATACTGTAGATGCTGGAGGATGAAGTGCAGTCTCCTGCTTTTTCCATGATCCACAGGCTGTTAGCTTGGTTTGTGAACTACAGGGGATCCAGCTGAGGGTTTTTTGCTATTTTGAAGTTTTGGTGACTGGAGATGTCAGGCATATATATGCTTTTTCTCGGTTTCTAAGTCATGTTTTTTTTTTTTTTAAATCAACATCATCACATATTCAGGAATGTTTTATATTTGTATATTTTCTTTGTTCTATAGAAAATGGAATCATGAGAAGTTATGTTGTAGAGTTATCAGTATACTGCAACCTGATTTTACAAATCAGGCTGTCAAACTATATATTGAGGATGCCAGTAAAAAGTGGTGATAATGGTGCTGCACAGTGCAGAGAGACAGCAGGGACAAGACCTGCTGTGGCCTTGGAGCCTTCCTGGCGTTAAATCTGCTGAATATCCGGCATACCTCTATCAGATCGTAAGGCTGTACAGATGGCTGGAATTGAGGTGTGAAGTGGTTGGTTGAGAGGTGGGCTCAGCCAGGACCGGATATCAGGTTGTTTTTCAGTTGGTAGTCTAGTTAGCTGGTGGGAGATCCTTTAAGCAGAGAGGCAGTTGATGTCCTGCAGGATGACACATGCAGGACAATTTTACACTAAACCTGGTAACCCAGTTATCCCTGTGTCTACAGGTTGACCTTGTTTCCTGTAAACTGCTTTCATGCAGCTTTTCTTAATGTTGTGGAGAAGTTTGACTTGATTATTGCTGCTGGTAATGTTTTAGTTGAATAAAACTACTGATAGTTGTGCATAATTATCACACCTGAGATTGTGGTTTGCATCAAGACTTAATTTGTTGTTAGACTAGTAGTAAGAAAATGTATAAATAAACAGTGTAAACAGATAAACAGTGTCTCAAGTTACAGAAAAAGAAAAACAAATGCTGTACTAAACCAGAACTGGGAACAAGCACCAAGAACATCATGGGAAGTCCCCCAGCAGCCTGAGCCTTTAACAGCACAACTATGGGATGGTTCAGGTTCAGATGTTACTGTAACTGCAGCATTAGATAGACTTGAATGGGAGGTGTGCATGAAAACAAATGTCTTAAAATATGTACAAGATGTGGTGTGTTTTATTTGTGAAAGTTGGGCTGGAAGGTATTTTTCCAGTTGCATTTACATACTTGATTGTTTCCTGGATGGACGGACATATTTTCAAATTTTATTGTCTATTTATTTAATATTGTGTGTACCTGCTCAGGGGCTGCAGATTGAAATTGGCTAGTAGCTAAATCTGGTACATCTCTCATAAGATCAATGCGTTGTGCATGGTCACTGAGAAATTAAAATAAAATAAAATTAAGCCTAAAACTGATTTAAAACCTATCCAGACCTTTATCAAAAGGAAAGCTTTAAGCTTAATCTTCAAAGAAGAGACATCATCTTTTCCCTGAACCTAAGGTAGCTTTTCAGGAGAGGAAACTCTGAACCACAAGTAAACCTGCACTCTGATCCAGCCAGAGTCAAAGTAATTTAAGAATATGCGAGGAACAGGGACTCTCTACCTAGTCCCTGTTAGCACTTGAAAGAATGATTTCATGGCAATTGCATAAATAATTCTTGTGCAGACGTATGGACTAGTTTTTCAGCCTCATTCTCAGGATGAATATTTGTTAATGTGCAAGTTAAAGAACATTTCCTCTTCAAAAAGTTTCCTCACCATATAAATATTAGTTTTGACCTGCATTTGCCATTACAAAACACACATGGACTCAGTACCAACTTTGCTATTGCGCTTAAACTTGTTGATGCACCAAATGATGATATTTCATATGTGAAGTTAAAAAACAAGACAAAAAAAACAAAAACAAAAAACATTAATATGTAAAAAGCTCCATTTCAATGGGCTAAAATTGTCTTTTTCACCTTCTAGATTTATTGTTTCCAGGACGATATTCTGCACAGACTCAGGCAAATGATACCAAATTGCCTCAATGTTTATTTTTAGTCATGTTGCCGCCCCCATCTAGCTTTTACTTGCTTTAACCTGCTGGAGGGTTTTAACTTGTAGACATCCAGCTTTCCCTAATAAAGCTGAGTTCAGTTGTAAACAAGTGACTGTCAGTTGGATCTGGAACGGATCTGGAACCCTGCTGTAGTGTATCTGAAACCTTAAAATCTTACGTATGAGGTAACTGTGGCTATTGTCTATTATAAATGTCACCCACAAGACAGTTTTTTCTACTAAACTGCATCTAGCTCAAAAATATAAATTACAGTATATTGCTTTGCCAGTTTTGAAAGGCAAAACACCAAGATTCAACAACATAATTATATATTAAATTCTGGCAGCCTCACCTTAATATAACTCGAACCATAAACTTCTGACAAAGCATGCTGAAGGAATCTCTAATGTTTTTGGGGGACTCTTTATATCCAGGCACTTAGATCAGGGAACATTGGCTGGCTGTCCATGAATGCACATGGTGCTAGCCTTGCCAAAAACCACAGATGCTGTGGCAGAGCAGATGAAAAAAAAAATGCTTAAAGGGGTTTTAATTTCCCAAAGTAAGACTGATGTGCTGAATAATGACATTTAGTTGAAGGAGTCAGAGAAGCAGGAAAAAAAGGAGAAGACAGAATTATTAAATTGGTAGGGGGCTAATTACCAACTCCTGAGAATTTCCAATGCCATTATGGAATAATGAAAATATCACTCAAAACACTATCATAGAAATATTACATTTCATTAGACACCCCTAGAGCTGCTCCACTCCTTTATCACTTTTTACAACTCGGGACACTTGTTTCATTCTCTTAATATTTAATGACTAATGGAATTATTAGTTGAACCACTGAACACTCAGCTTTTGTGACAAAACTGAATCTAAATGGAGACTGCATAAAAGTAGATATGTAAAAATAAATGGCAGTATTAAATTTGGGTGAGTTTCATAGAGTACAGTGTGAAAAAAGTCAACTACATTATCAAAGCAGGTCAGGGATTTTTATTTTTAAATAGTCAAACAATGAACAAGAAATTGAACAATAAAGATATGATACCACTGTAAGAAATAAATAAAAGAATATTGACAGTATTGGTCTGAAGAGGTCCTTTTGTGAATCACTTTTGCATGCTAATATTTTAAGATTGTATTGCTATATTGCTATATTCCAAAAAGACATGTCACAGGGAGATCAGTTGGGAACATGTGCTAAAGCAAGGCAGCCCTAGGAAAGCTGGGAATGTCAGAAGCACAGGAAAACTTGACAGTCAACTGTAAAGTGCTATAGTTGGGGAAGTAATTATTTGATCCCATAATGAATCTGTAAAATTGCTTACTTCCAAAGTCTCTCATTTTTATAGCAGTTTCATTTTAATGGAGAGAGGCTAAATATAAAACAAACAAACAAAAAGCAAACCCACACCTTACATAAAAATTATAAATTGATTTGCATGTCATTGAGTAAAACAAATATTTGATCCCTAAGCAAAACATGACTTAGTAGTTGGTGGAGAAACCCTTGCTGGCAAGCACAGCTGTAAGATATTTCTTGCAATTGGTAACCAGGTTTGCACACATCTCAGGAAGGATTTTGGTCCACTCCTCGTTACAGAAACTCTAAATCCTTTAGGTTTCTTGGCTGCTGCTTGACAACTCAAATCTTCAGCTCCCTTCATGGAATTCAGGATTGAGGCCTGGACACTGGCTAGGCCAATGATCATGTGCTTAGCCCTGGAGTAACGTCAACTACCGGGACAGATATCAATATCACCTCACCTGCAGGTCGTCTCATTAAGGACTTAAATAATTAAATGTACCTTGGGGACATTAGGCTTTCTTTTTTTTTAATGATGATTTACACAATCAAAAAAACAAACAAAAAAAAGTTAAAAATGTTTAAGAAAGTATATGGGAAACAGACACCATTTACAAAAGTAGTGTTTGTCATGTCAAAAATGTTTTTTCTTAACATAGTTCTGTCAAAACCCTATACTATTATTGATCTCTGACACTTAAGTGGGTAAATGAAAATTCAGACTTACTGTGAGTGTGGCATATACTTGCATGTCACATAAAGCACTCCACTCAGCATACATCATCATTACCAACTCTTGACTGATTATTATAAAATACTGAGACATTATGGAAAATGGTTGTTACTTCTGAAACCAGTCTCGACACTGTGCTACAAAGAAAGGTTAACTGAACCCTCATGGGGTGCCTCTGCCTCTTTTTTTTTAACTGTGACTACAATGTTATTCCAAAAAAAAAGGAGCTGGTGTGGTGGACGAGACAGGCTTCTCATTATGGTTATTTTACCATGCATTAATATCAATAATTAGTTGGAGTTTCAAGTTTTAAAATGCAATGATTAGTGCTCTAGCTGAACGATTCTATCATGCAGTTTGCCATCCATGCATAGTCATAGCTGCTTCTATGTTGCAGTAGCCTATCATCAAATAACCAATAACATCTGGACTGAAGTTATGCCTCGGAAAATGCTGAGAATCTGATATTTACCAGAACTGACTAAACCCAATACACCGTCACTTTTTGGTCAAACGTCATTGTTTTGAGTCTTGGGGAGGGGTTATGGCTGGAAGAGGTGCGTGGAGCCATTGACAGTGTTGGTAAAGTTAATAAAATGTTACTAAAAGAATGCCACACTCTTTCCAATAGCTGCACTGAACCCTGCAACTGAATAGAAATGATCAATGTAGGGAGTTGTTCAGAAGAGACAGCTGAACAATTATTGTTGACAATGGAAGGAGTGGGTATGGACTTTGAACACTGCCTTGTTGACAAGTGACAAGCATTATAACGATTAGAATTTCTTCAGATATGTAGCTTCTTGTACGTATTCTTTGATGTTCACTATTCAAACAGTTCTCTATAGCATCTTACAAAGAGCAATTCTGATCCATTACATGAAGAGTCAGAACAGAGTAAATTATAAACAGTGTGTTGAAGGGAAAATACTGAAAAATCAAAGAATGTGAAAGGATAGGGTACTGGGAACCTCAGTCAATTCTAAGACTTTGACATCTTTACTGTTTCTATGAGAATTAAGAGGGTAAATAGCAACCAGGTGTAGATAATGTACTTGATTAGTTGATAATCAGCAAGTGTGATCACCTCTATAAAAACAAATGTCTGGCAGCTTCCAGATCTGGGCCACGCAGGTGTTTCATAACACAATGCCAAGGAAGAAAGACACCCACAATCATCTTAAAGATGCCCATTCAATCTGGGACACCATTTCCAAACATTACTCTACAGTTAGAAAGATTATTGACAAGTAGAAAACATTCACAGTCACCATGAAGTTCCCAGTCTTCCCAGCAGTGGACATCCAAGCAAATTCACCCCAGGGCCAGACAAAGCTCAGAGAATATTCAATGCCCCGAGAAAGCTAAAAAAAAAAAAAACAAGCCCAGGAACCATCCTTAGTTAGTTTGTTGAATTTTAAAGTTCATGGCAGCACAGTTACAAGAAGATAGAATTAGGCTATGTTCACACTGCAGCCTGAAGTGACCCAATTCCGATTTTTTTGCCCTCATGCGACCTGTATCCGATCTTTTCATGACAGTCTAAACAACACAGATCTGATTTTTTTCAAATGCGACCCAGGCCACTTGGATATGTGGTCCTAAATCCGATACGTGTGTCTGTATGGCCAGGTCGCATTTATCTGACCTGCACGTCACTGATACTCGACAAACGTCGCTTTTCTGCGTCGCGTTACGCGGACACGGGAAGGAAAACAAACTTACTTCCGCAAACCTTAAGCACGCTGTGACATTACCGCGTCCTCTACTGCACATGCGGGACACTTTTAGGTTTGTCTGCAGTTCACACACAGATCACATCCAAGTCGCATATATTTGGAAATGTGAACGACTACGGAAAAAAAAATCAGATTTCACAAAAAATCGGAATTGGGCCACTTCAGGCTGCAGTGTGAACGTAGCCTTAGTGTATCTTGTTTGGAATAGTTCCCAGGAGAAAGCCTAGTGTAGTTTTAAACACTGTTCAACATATTTAGTAGTAATTTAATAGTAATTAAATTATTTAGATTTATGATTTATAGGTAGATCAACATATAAATAACAGAAAATATAAAGTATATAACAGTCACTGTAAATAGGTAGTGATGATACAAGCCGTACCACATACAGGATGGAGCCATTGCCATTTCGCCTATTCTTATAGGTTGCACATTCCTATTGGTTCCATATTGTTAGTAATTAAATATGTTATCAAAAATGTAGAATGAAATCCACATCATGGGTCAAAAGCTAACCGCTTTTGTCAAGGTTATAGTGAAATCTGCCAGTGTCAAATGCTTTGTTGCAAGTTTAATAATTCCAAAAACAAAATCAAACCTGTCATTTTGCATCACACAACATTTAAATTTGTTTGGATAACTTCAGTAATGCACGTTGAAATCGGTGAACACCGACAGTGCCTGGGTTAAAAGACTCCGGTACTATTTCTGAGCATGAGCGAAGTGACCACCGCAGGCCTGGCAAAAACCACAAAAGTTGTGGAGATGCTCAATCAGATGATACAGAAAATAATCCAGAGGTGAGATGTAGCTGCCACTCATAGGACCTGAAACTCTGATTGGATTTCAGTGAAGGAGCCAGACTGCCCTTCCATCAATGGAGGGGCTGCAGCATCTCACAGCCAAAGCATTAATTATCCAGGGAATGTTTCTGCTTTACTGCTTCATTACTATGATTTTTTTCCCAGATAAGGAATTTTTTTTCATCCCTTTTTCAGGTGCTTTTCCCTGGAAAAATTCTCTCTGTGCTCTACTTTATTATTGTTTCAACACTCATCCAGGAGCTGTAATATGGTACTAGCAAGAACCACTGAAAGGAGGAAAAGGATGGGGACATTGTCAGGGAGACAGAGTGAGAGAGGAAGAAGATAACAGGTGTGTGTGTGTGTGTGTGTGTGCGTGTGTGTGCATCCACACAAAAACTTAGATTAACCATAATATTATTGTTGTAAAAAATTTTTCCAACAGTTTCATTTTCCATTTAATATAACCTACTTTAGAGCTTTTGTGAAGCTGTAACGTGATGATTTTCTTTTTTTTTTTTTTCCTGCAAAGTACAGTGCAAATTGGCTAGGGTCCTCTAAACATTTGTGCCCAGTGGTCTGCAACTTGATGATCTGTGCACAAGTAGGACCTTAGCCCTGACATACTGTTCATATTTTATACTTTGACAGTATGGTCTGGGTTAATTTTGATCTGGGCCAAGATTTCGATTATAATAATTGTCTATAACAAATTTAGTTTTATTGGTGTACTTTTGCATATACATAGCCTGACATTAATCAAGGCATGATTAATCCTTAATAAATATTTCAGAATGAAATATGTATAATATATAACAAAATATATATTATATAATTTTAGAAAAATATTTTAGAGAATGACATGTTTTACTCACTCACTGCTTTGCCTAAGACATGAAAACATAACAGCCATAATGATTTGAAAATATTTTATTGAAAGTAAAAATGGGTTAAAATTCTAAGCGTGCTTAGCTTTCACACACTGCATCTGGATTTTGGTTTGTTTTTTGTTAAATAATGACACAGTTGAAGGCTGTCAAGGACCCAAACACAAGACTTGCAGACAAACATGAATAAACAGAAAGTCAACCTTTCATTATGTGGGATTTTGAAGCCCATCAAAATCCAAAAGAGAAAGCAAACAGCAGCATCCAAAAACTCTCCAAAAGTCCCAAGGTAAACGTAACAAGAGAATTCAGCCATTCTGATAAAAAAAAAAAACTCTAACCAACTGAGATTTCACACATACACATACACAAGAGGCAACGAGGAACTAGATACAGCTGAAAGTAATTAGGGTAATGACACACAAGTAAAACTAAATACAAGACACAAGAGAAAAACTGACTACCAAAATAAAACAGGAAGTAACTTGACAGGGAAATAGACCAAAACTAAAAACAAGAAACCCATCCCAGAATCCAAATATTAATACAAAAACTCAAAGCTTCCATGGCAGGCATGTTGTATTTATCCAATTTTAAGATTTTGTAAGAACTACATATCTTTTTTAATATGTCCTGATATGTAAAAGTGTACTCTCTCCTTTAATCTTTACTGTACATGTTTGTCAGTGTTCCAGAGTGATTCTGTAATTTGGTCTCTTCTTATCACCAGCTGCTTGTAACAGTGATGAAGGTAAAAGTGGGTCGTTTGGATGTAATCTTTGCAGATTCATGCATCCATCTTCTTTGCGTTCAGTGCTAATTAATAAGTGAGAGAAGCAAACAGAGTCTCCTGCACACATGAGCACACACATAAAGTATAAGCACAATAAATCAGTGTGTATGGGGAATGGAAGATCACTGCTCTTGGCATTGTGAAAGCTTTGCATCATGACAGATACTTAAGCTTGTGCATTACGTGAACATTAACAGTCTATGACTATCTAATAATCATTACCACCTTGCAATTGTCTTGTTGCCTGACAATCTCAGGACTTCACACTTATCTGACTTTTCACATGTACATGATTAGAAAATGTTTATTATTCGGTGTTAGTTATGATAATGCTGCATTGATTTTTTTTTTTACAGTGCAACAGAAGCAGGGGAGGTTTTAATCAAAAATAATCTAACAGTACCACGATAATCTAACAGTCTTCCTATTTCATGCCATGAATCAAAATGAACATCCAGCAAAAAACGTGTTAGTCAGTGCTTCAGTGCATTGTCACATAATATAAAACAGGTAGAAGAGTTAGACTTCACTTGTGCTCCTGATGCTGCAAAAGCTAAAATATTCTAAAGTCCATCAGCAAAGAACCAAAAGAGAAAGGAAATATAATTTTTTAATCTCAACTCCTACTTCAGAAAACAGTGACTACAAAAAAAAAAATTCTCTATTGGAAAAAATTGAACAAACTACATTATTGTCAGCGATCACATTTATGCGTACTGACTTGATACAAACTTGGGAACCTCATAAATCAGTTAATTCCGTCTCTTTCTCCAAGTGAGATGAGATGAGCTCAATATCCAGTCAGATCAGCATTACCATTTCTAACCACTGCTCTGCACAATTGAAATGAGCGCTTTTAAAAGACTGCCTTTAACCCCCATTCATATAAACACTAGCAAAAACAGAGCAATGATGGTAGATGGCGGAAATTAACTTGTCATTGGCCATCAGGCTAATTGGCTGGGTGATGCGAAAGCTCAAGAAGCAAGGTTGCGTGGCTCCAAGACTTTATTCTCTGCTTTGCATTTTCTCTATGATGCCCTTCCTCTCTTGGTTTCTGTCTCTCCCTCTCTCTCTTTCACACACACACACACACACACACACACACACACACACACACCTATACTTGCAGCCACACAAACTCACACCTACCTCATCCTTGTGACAGCTAAATTGGGATTAACGAGCTTTAAGGGAAAAGCTGTAACAGCAGATCCCTTTCTCTTTGTTTTTCTTCCATTGACACCCCATACATGCCTGGCAGGCTGACTGTCTAACTCACTGGTGCTTAATCTTCCATCAAACGGAAAGGTTTCCTTTTTTAACATGGTACAAGACCTTCTTGGTACACACAGCCCAAGGACCTTTTTTCTCTGATGCCACACTGGTCAACAAACTGAGCTTTGGGCTCAAGCTCAGTTTAGATTGAAAAGAGAAATTCTTAATACAATACATAAACATTTGAGGATAAAACTGCATAAAAATATTTAAAAAAACATATACAAATATTAATAGGAGAGAACTAAAAGCAACAAAAGTTAATGGGCCCTAATGTAACAGAGCATAACAGATGGTGAAGCTTTGAGTTGGCAAAGTAAGGGTAAGCTGAACTCAGCATGATGTACTAGTGCCAGTTTCACACCATGCAATATTTTATGGTGAACCGAAGCTTCACAGCGTGCACAAATATTGTGGGAAATATCGCTCTTTGGTATTTAAGATTACTCCACAGAGATACATTTTTGTTAATAAAAGCAGCTGATCGGGGACTTTTCTTTAATTGAGGCTGTATGTTGATTTTTTTTTTAAAGGCCCACTGTTGGAGTGCATGACACCTTGTCATAATTACCTGTTTTTCTATTTTTTTTCCTGTCTTTTGCTATGTCCAAAAATAGGTACCGAGCTTGTCATGATCTTTTTTTTTTTTAATCTGTGCTTCTCATTTTTAATATGAATAAATTCTGCTCATTATGTAATGCAGAATGAGTGATGTTCACATCTTCTACTACCTTTCATCTGCTACTGCTATTCTGAGCTTGTACTTACTAGCCAAATATCTATTAATTTGTTATCTGATGATGGTTACAGTATGTCATACATCATATACTGCAAATAGAGTCATTATGTTTCCTTTATCCTGAAACTTGGGGAAGAGAGACATCAGAAAAGGCTAGGAACAAAACTGTCATTGGCTCTTACATAAATATTGAAGAAATACCTGACACACTACACAACATAAAATGGGAAGGATTTGCAGCTGCGGGCTGAATGGTTTTATTACCTTTATGGCTGGCCCATGAGCCTCCTTATGGACTACAACAACAGTACTACAACAGTACTCTGGTTATTTGGCACACAATCCCAGCTTCACAATTTGTAGAGATGAGGGGGACTCCTTAGGTACCCCAGGGAGGACTAGAACTCATTAAGATGCTATTAGCAGTCTCACCAGGACATATGTACCCTTACCCCCAACATCAACTGTGTCTGCAAGGGGTTGACTACCAAAGATAAGAAGCCTCTTATATTTGATCATGGGTCATCACTCTCCTGTAAGTGAACGTGTGCACCCAAAAGTGTGCATACATGCACATGACTTTCAAGTTGTTGTGAAAATGTTTTCTGTTATTAATGGTGTGTCAGCTGTAAATGAGCCAGAGCTGATGTAGTGGGGGTACAATTATCCTTTGCAGTCCCTGGCCATATGGTAAAATGTATTTTGACAATTACTTTGAAGAAACAAAAAATGTCCATACTGCTTTAAAGAAACATTACAGCAAATAACAGGATTCAGACAAATGATGTCGTTATTTGTAAATGAGAACTAGTTCTCAAACATTTTTACCTGGTAAAATAAAGGTTTAAAAAATGCTGATTATGTTCATAATGTAATTTTTGCATTATTTTTGCATCATTATCTATCAAATCTGCTCCCAAAATAAAAGGGTTACTGTAATGAAGCTGTGAAAATAAAGTCCATAGTAGAATATTCTTCAACTGCCAAGCAAATCACCTGATCTCAGGCCAGTCGAGTATGGATTTCATTTGCTAGACAAAAGGACAAATCAGTGGTTTCCATACTTCAGACAGGCATAGTCTGAGAGGATGATGAAGTATTAAAAATGAACATTTCATTTATATTACTAAGTCCAATTACATGTGAATCCCTGAAATAGGGGGCTGTGATTCCTCAAAGCATTATGCAATACACAATAATGAAATGCATCTATCTATTGTGGCTCCATACAAAGCTAAAACAGAAAAGTGTCCAAACATTTTAAACCTAACTGTAGTACATACTGACAGATGCACTTATGCCATGCTTAGTATAGATACAATGTTTGTTTGTTTTTTCCAGTTCCAGTCACTGGAAGTGAAAAGGTGTAAGTCACAGAACAGAGTGCATCTCCTCATTCACATTCTAGCATTCAGAAAGTAGTAATTCCATTAAGATAAGACTAATTCCCCCTATTGACCAGTAAATGAACTGTCTTCTAAGTGCAGCTTTTTCACCACCTTGCAGAACTCTTCATTAGCAAGCTAAAAGCAACTTGTCTTTTTTTCCTTATGCAACTGTGAACCTGCATCTAAACATAGCCTGAAGCTGTGTCAGAAAAAAAAAAGAAATTCAAAGTTTATACCTAATTAGAGTCCTTATGTAATATCTTATATTTGGAAAAAAAGAAACACATTAATTGAAGGATAACATCAAGGTAAAGGTAACTGTTACATGTGAACTGAAACTCAGAATTAAGAAAAATATTATGACATGAAGGAAGTTCAGAGAATTTTTTTTTTGTTGTTGTTGGCTGAGGTGAGTAATTAGTGTTAAAAAGAAGGTTATGTCTGGTTTCTGTACAGTATGTGCAGCATCTGTGTTTAGTGTATCCTTCTAGTCATTGCCAGATAGCTAAATTACAATTTCTACCATCTGTTGGCCAGGCTCCGAAAAAAAAAAAACAAAGAAAAAAAGTTGAGCAATATATATGGGGGAAAAAAAAAGAGAGATATAATTAGGGAAATGGAAAAGAAACATTCACGCTGAAAGAAAAAATAAAAATAAAAACATAAAAACCTTCTCAGAATTATAAACTTTAATTAAGAACCCCCATGACAAAACTGCTTACTTAAAAGTTTTTAAAAAGGTGCCATTTCAGCTCCAGACCCAACTCGTCTCTGAAGGAGGGACACACAAACATTCAAAAGGTCAGAATTCATTAGTTAGAAAAATAGCTTGCAAAAACAAAACTGCCTCATACCTTGCTCTCCCCTCACATATTTGGTCTCTTTTCCTTCAAAGCACAGCAGAAATAATGAGCTGATAAAGTGTCTGTTTGACACCTGCTGGAACTTTAAAGATATATATATATATATATATATATATATATATATATATATATATATATATATATATATATATATATATATATATATATAGATATATATAGATAGACAGATATATATATAGATAGACAGATATATATATATATATATATATATATATATATATATATATATATAAAAGATAGATAGATATTATCTGTTTCACTTGTTTTGAAGAAGACAAAAAAACTTTCCACATTTCATTTTTTTAACATGCTAATCATCAGTAGCAGTAAGTGCACATAATGGATGTAAAGTCTTTATTCAGCTATTTAGTGATAAATTAGTGTAGCTATTATTTTGTACTTGTTTAATATATGCAGGGTGAACTGAGCGCATACACACAAATATACACAGCAGAGAGCTGGCATGAATACCAATTCTTTTGATCTTTTGTGGTCTGTGATTTTCAACCTAGCAATTAGTGACATGCAAAACCACAGGCTAGGCAACACACACACACACACACACACACACACAAACATACAGAGGTGCCTAGTTATGTTTTAAAGTGTGGAAGCAAACTTAGAAAGATGCACACTGTAATTGGCAGAGGGCTTTGAGGACTTCTCACAGGAAAAAATACAAAGCAAAACATAATACAAATAAACTAATATCAGAGGAATGATGAATTATTACTATTTTAAATATCAATATTTTTAAAAAGTTACATTCCATTAGACCATCTTCATTGATAAACAAGGCCAAACAATTTATATCACTTTAAACACAAAATACAATTTGAATAATTGAGTCAGGTTTGGTTATTCTGAAGAATAACAAGGCCATCTTCAATGCATAACAACTGCAGAAAGCACCAATTATTCGAATGAATGAAATGGCCTTAGAAAAACGCAAAAAGGTTTCAAAGCATAGTTTTATAGTCCCAGAGTGTCCTCATAATAATACTAAATCAGTCTCACTCTTGCCTTTGTGCACTTATCAAGAGAGGGGAGACTGTGTTGCAGCTGAATGACATTTCCCTAAGCAGTGTTCACTTTCCCCCTGATTTGTCTGAATAATGTGCTGCTGCATGGTGCCGCCTGTTCTGCTTTGTATGTCCCTGCACTATCAGTGTCCTCTTTTCGTTTGGTGACATTTGCAGTTATAAATTGTTTTTTCATGACATAAAAAATGGATGTGCGGCACAGGAATGGGTAGGGTGCAGAGTTTCTACTGCATAGGTGTCACTGTAAGTGCATGAGAGCTGGAAGCCCTGTTTATACCTTCACTGCACAGACTCTGATTTGGCCCCTTCATGAACTTCCCCGTCCCACCAGCTGAATCCTGTACAATCAGTGAGATAATGTTCATGTACATTCATTGTTGAGTTAGGATACTTAAATATATTTGCTGGGACATAGGGTTTTAGTAGCACATATTTGTATTCGATTGCTCAAGTGTCAATGTATGCATACAATAACACAAACACGACCACTGAGGACCAGGCAATAGATTATGGGATAACGCGTTGCTAAATAAGCAACTTTCTCTCCATAACTCTCCTCCTGTGTCTGTCTTTCATGAATCAACATTTAAATGTACAAACGAGAAACATCATGAAAACATCATTCAACGGTAAAACACTGTTATTCACTGTTTAATATTTACCTACCAAACTTTTCAGTTTTGTGCCACAGTCCCTGTGCTGTAATCCCTGAGCTAAAGTATTCCCTTACTGTTTTTTATGAGAAGTCTCAGTGATTACTCATATCACTGTGAAGGTAATCTCTCTTTTGGCAGCTTTCTGTATCATGCTGTGCACCATATGTCCAAGCAATGGTTGTGTCCAAGCCCTTCTGTCTAGGTGATAGACTCAGCCCAATTAATACTAACAAGAATCAGACCATGGAAAAGCTCAGTGGTAAGTCATCAGTTGTCTGTACCCTTCTGTTATTCTTTTTGGGAGTTGTGCTCATTTTTCTTGTTCATAAGCTGAGTTCTATTCTGTCTTTACATCCTTTGTCTCCTTTCATTGTCCTTGTTCAGTCACCAGCGCTTGGTTCATTCCTTCATCTTGCCTATATGACTTTTGGGCTATTCTTCCCATAGCAGCTCTACATACATCCCCATCCTTCATTTTCTTTTTTTGTTCTTTAAAAAAACTGTCCTCATTCCTTCTGTCCCTTTTTGCCCCATTCCTTCCCTTGACTGGACTTTTACAAGCTTATAAGGCATGAAACTCAATAACTATTGCCTCTTCCAGTCCTTTTTTTATGCCTGCTCTCTTTTATGCACCCCATTTTAGGAAGTAACATAGTTTTCTTATTCTCTTCCTTTAATTAAGGTGCTGTCTTATCCTCGTTTTCAATTATTCCTGTCTTAATGTTTTATCTCGATTTACAATGATTAGATTACAAGGGCAGATTTAACGGATAAAAAGAAGACCAAGAGAACAGGACATCCTGCCACAGTTTAGTGAAATAAATAAACATACGTACATTCATCATTTAATGATTGGCACCACCTAATTTTCTCTAAGCACCCTTTTGTAAACCAGTATTGTCTACACTATCCATGATGTCAAATCTTGGTACATACAATTAGAATGGATGAATAAATTTGAATATATTTGGTTCCTATTCACCTGTATTCATTTGTTAATTAATGGGTGCCCTTTGGGTTGATTGGAGCCTTTAGTTTTACATTTAATTTCCCATTTTACCCTGGCAGTCACAGTAGACGATGGCAATCATTTTCTTTTCCCCCGCCTATTCCGTATCTATCAACAAAGAAGCTATGCTGTGTGGCACCATCTTTTGTCATAGCAGCAGCTAAAACCTTTGTCAGCTGTACTTTTTGAAATAGCGTAAATTTTTGCATACATGGTAACTCATGCCATATATGATTAAACTATGATAAATCTCTAGTTTGTAATATACAGAAGATAAAATCACAATATAAGAATCTGCTAAACACTGGCTAGAAACTGTGAAGTCATTCGTGAACAAGTGCTAAAAATTTCAATTTTTATCTTTTTCGTAAGCAATGTCACCAGCTACCAAATGGTGTAGGGGCTATTTTCACTTGGTTTCAATATTGTACATCACTTAGCTGAGCCCCCCCCCCCTCTTTTTTTTAGATCTAGCCTTGAGCAGTGCTCTCATCATTCACTGAGACTAATGAGATGTCTTTGCTGATGTAATTTACCTCATTGTGTGCCAGTTCATATGAAAAATGTAACCATCACTGTGAAAAATAGTTATGTTTTAGCCCTTAATTATGTGCATATCTTTGCCAGTCACACACTGTTAATTCTGCCAGAGTCTGTTTGAACCTTGGTGTTCATTTACATCTGTTTGTGACATGTGAACATAGAGAAACTATAGAGATGCATGCTCACCCAGGAGTTCAATAATATGATGAAGTCAGGGGGTAATATTTGTTTAAGTGCCACATTTAGCTCTGGTGGAACCATCTGGGTCAAATGTAGGCAGTAATTTCAGAGACAGTAAATGAAAATGACAACTCTCCTTGTTAACATTAATCTCAGTAAAGATGAAATTACAACAAATGCTTTCCCCATTTTGCAAGTGTGCATTCTTACATCCATCCATCCATCCCCTTCCACTTATCCTTTCTCCAATTACAAGCCAGATGTTCAAGTATGTAAGTGAAATAGCCTACACAGAATGAAATGTAGATGTAGGGTGAGGGCCTTGAAGGACCAGGTTTTGTTTTGTGTTTAAAGCTGTGCTACCAACACATAATTTCAACTAAACTGTTTTACCTAATGATTTAACCTGTCAAGAATGAAGAGTAAATATACACAACAGCATATTATTAATTGTATGAAATTACTGTTTAAGTGGCATTAGGAGTATTAAAAACAACCATCAAGGTTTAATGACTAAACCAAACTGAACCAAAACTACATGAAAGCAAAAAACCCATTAAGAATCACCTCAAAAACTCAACATCAAATAGTTGATATAGCAATTTATTCCACAATAGCTCAAAATCAATTCTGAATCTCACTGTAGTCTGCATGAAATGGCACTTTTGTTGGCAAAGGAAAAATCTGTAATTGCATCAGTAGGAGTAAAGGGTTTCACAATAATCTAACAGACAACATGCTCTAAGAAATGTACTAGCAATGAATAATACAGTAACAAAATATTGTCCAAGGCAAGCATTGAATATTCAATACTATTCCAGGGCTAATTTTTGTTTTTAGTCAACTTTTCACAAAGGCCATTTGTAAAGGGTTAAAAAGCCACTGTGTGCTGTATAATGATGAAGAGTTTGATGAACACACTTGTAGCTTCAAAGGCAGACTGCCTCAGGGGCATGCTCCTTGATGTTTGAGTTTTGTTCTTTTCCCATCAGTGGGTTGAGAAGGCACATATACTTTTGTAGGCATACATTTGCTTTTAAGTATATATCTATAAATGAAAATCTGCACATTTTATCTGTGTAAGTATTTTGTAAGTAGCAATATTAACATAATCCTCCAGAGGTTTGAGTTTGACAGACTATAGTTCCACAAGGGCACTGAATGAAAGAATCAATGAATGAATGAATAAATAAATAAATAAAAATGTGGGCGTTTTGTTTTTTGAAGTATTAAGATCTGTACGCTACAGTTAAAAACCGTAAAAGGAAATAGTGTGCAAATTATTGGTTATATATGCATTTCTGGACAAGGATATATTCATCTTACAAGCTTAATATTTACATATCACTTGCAAGTCAAAATGTGCCATGCAATCAAACAGATAAGCACATTTAAGATTACAGCACTCTCTCTCCTACACACAACATACAAAAGAACCTCACAGTGCCAACACTTGAGTATAACATTAAGAATACCTTGGAGAGCTTGGAGAAAAGTAAGTGGAATTATAGGACTCTGGTAAGTTCTGAAAATATGCTAGTGCTATTTAATTTATACTTTGGAAGAAAGTATTTCTTGCATTGGCTATTAGGGTTGAATATTTGTGTGTTGTGAAATGAAGCAAAAACCTTTAAATGACTGTATTCAAAGCATTCCTTCCTTCCTTCCAAAGTCAGAGAGTCTTGCACATTTAGCAGTTCAGCACAAAAGTGATAAATTCAATAGTTACTTGCGAGATATTATCCCAAACATTCACACAGGATGTGATAGCAAATTACACTGTATATTTTGCTTTGAACAACTGGCCTTCCACTTGCTACAATCTAATATTTGTATGACCTGCTTATTGTGGGCTACTGGACCATGGCATAAATGGACTAGAGATGAGAATGGGGAACTGTGAATGTTACGATGAATGTAATCCCAGTGAGTTACTTGAAGAGCATATGGGACCTATAGATTATCTGAAACCCAATATCTAGACAAAAACCAACTGGGTTGGTCAGTGTTCCAACATCCTCAAGAAACAACTACTGTCAGAACTTGAAATTAATGAGGGGGAGCCAGGAGGTCAGGTCAGGGGGGAGATGTCAACATCCCCACACTCCAAGATTAGGTACCAAGCCCTAAGAACAACTAGTACTTTGGATGCGAGAGCAGATGACCTGAAAAGATTGTGACTAATCCGTGGTCAATTAACAAGACTACTTGAAGTGCCCACTGAAAGTCTACTAGAAGATGTGAATGCAGCATCACAAACAATCTCTACTGTGATCATCACTAAAACCAACAAGCTAATCTTGAGATCCTTGAGATGTTTGGCTATAAAATGAACAACAGCCACAAGGACCAGTACCCTCCATGGCGAAGAAGACTAGAAGCTAAGATCAAGGTAGAGTGATGGGAAGTTAGCCAGCTAACAGAACTAGAGAAAGGTCTGATGGAGAGAGGGGTGCCTAAGAAGCAGAACAAGTTGTTCATACCACAGCAACCTCCCTGAACAGAACCCAGTAATCATCACAGTGGAAAGAGTCTCCAATATGAAGATTTGGACAGCACCAACCCCCAACATACTACACACCTACTGACTAAAGAAGTTAACTCATGAGCGCTGAGCAGTACAAATGAACGGCCTGCTAATGGTTGTTATGCACTCGGAATGGCTAACCATAGGTCTGACAGTCCTGATCCCCAGAAGGGATTGGTCCCATCCAACTACCTCAGCACAACATGGAAACTCCTGTCAGACATCATAGCAGATGAGATGAAAAGGCACATAGCATGCTTGCTTATAGGGGGTCGTTTTGACCGTTGGGTTTTCTCTGTATTATTGTAGGGTCTTTACCCACAATACAAAGCGCCTTGAGGCGACTGTTGTGATTTGGCGCTATATAAATAAAATTGAATTTAATTGAATTGAATGGAAAGGAAAGGAGAAGGAAAGGGCAGAAACAACAGAGGAGCAAAACACCAGCTACTGGTAGATAGAGCAGTCACTCGAAGCCTGGATTGACTATAAGTAAGCCTATGACCCTGGAATGCCTAGAACTGTACAAGATCAATTGGACCCCAAAAACCTTCATAAGAAATTCAATGGGGATGTAAGAAACAACACTAGAGGCCAACTTCAAGCAAACTTCACAAGTCATCAAGACTTGGATTTTATATGTGTGTGTATATGTGTGTGTGTGTATCTTAGTAAATGAGGAAAAATATCACATAAGCAAGCAGGGAAATTTGATGAAGCAGCTGTTTAACAGACATATTTTTTTTTGTATTGATTGATTGATTGATTGGCTGATTTACTGTCTAGCAAGACATAGAAATTAAAAAAAAAAACTCCAGAAACGATTATTTTGGAAGGCCACGTGTATTGGAAAAATGTTAATATAGATCCTGGTGAAAAATGCATCAATGTGCTCAAGTTCAACAGTTTTTCTCTTTTCCAGATGTATTAATCAAACTTTTCTCATTACTTTGATAAAATAATCAAACTGGCATTTTGTACCCCCCCCCCAACACTTATTTGCTTTTACAAATTTGTGTACAGAAATATAGCCATGAGATTTGATAGTGTGGATGATGTTAAGGTATGTAAATGCTTTCTGATTGTTGATACGTTTGCTTCAGGGACTTTAGTGAGTTGTTGTTTCAGAAAAAGCAAACAATACAAAGATAAATGGCCTTCATGGTAAATTAAGCTAGAATTGTTCCTGGACAGGATTTTCCCATGTCCTGCAATATGACTGAGAAATCCACAAAATTGCAACAGTGTTTTATTAACTGTTTATATAGCTTAGTTGACACTTACTAAGGTTTACAGGGATGTTTTGGGTCCATAGGCATTTCTGCATATGCATAAACTCAGAAGTATGATTATGACTTCATTTCTGGGTCAGAGCATCTCCAAAACTGCTGATTTTGTAGGGTGTTCCTGGCCTGCAGTGGAACAGTGGTGAACCGGTGACGGGGTACGGGCAGTCAAGGATCACTGGTGCATTTTGGCAGATGCAACAGATGAGCTACTGTAGCTCAAAATGCTGAAAAGGTTACTGGTGGTTCTGATAGAAAGGTGTCAGAATACACAGTGCATCACAGTTTGTTGCGTGTGGGGCGGCATAGCCTCAGATCAGTAAAGGTGCCCATGCTGAGCACATAAGGATAATGTGCCCTGCCACAAAGCAGAAGGGACACCTTCAGGGGTCTGGTCGAATCCATGCCTTAACGAATCAGGGTTGTTTTGGCAGCAAAAGGGGAACCAACACAACATTAGGCAGCAATGTTATGACTCATCTGTGTATATTACCAAATTAAATGATTTTTATATAAATACAGTAATCAGCTTCAAAATTAAATCCACTGACCGATGAAATTAATAAAATTGATCATCTTGTTACACTAGACAGCACCCCTTCCCCTTCAGAACAACGTGCCTTGCAGTACAACACAGTAAAAACTGCTCAGGACCATTCTGAGGAACATGACAGAGAGCCCTTTTTCTGAGCCAACCGCTAAACTTGACACAACCCAGCGTGATCAGGCGTCCATGGCTTGCAATGGTAGTAGTGAATCCCCACCCCCAGGATCTGCTGCTAATCTCCCTTTGCAAGACACGAAACGATGCCCCCCAAATTTCTTGTGCTAAATTGGTAAGAACTCTTTTTTTTTCTGCAAAGCAGGGGCCTGTAGATCATTAGGCAAGTGGTTTTACTGTTGTGGTTGATCAGCGTGTATCCAGTTAGTTACTAAATAAGCACACACATTACTATCTGAAACACCCTGCTGTCTACTTCTAAAATATTGTCCCCTGATCTTCACCTCAAGGCATTGTTACTGTAGCATTATGTCAAAATGTGACCCCAGGCCACAGTGTGAGCTAACCTAGTCTAGACATTAGTGTGCACTTACAAAACATCTGCTGCATTTAAACATTCATTGTTTAGGCTCTAAAAATAGGAACGGGATAGGAAAAAAAGAGTGAGCCCAACACAATGTTATATGGGTATTTACTGTGTACTTAAAAATTCAAATTTTAAATTAGTGAAATTAACAAAATAAATGAGTTTGGACATACTTACCCATTCATATGGATGGTTGAGTGTGTCTTTTAGCAACTTTTGACTGGTATTGTGTCCTCCTTTTGATTATAGTTTAGGAGGGCACTGCAATAGCCCAAAGAACAAGCAAAAAAAAAAAGGACAACACATCATCTGATGTGTTATTAGTTACATAATTACACATTCTGTTTCATGGGTGTAAAAAATACCCTCACTTTTGAATAAAGGTAGTAATATAGCCCCAAACACTTTGTGTGACAATGGCAGCATAATTTATTATTAGATTAGATTTTCAACACTGAACCCAAAATTGTGAAGGTTTGCCAA
The DNA here is from genome assembly GCA_024447675.2 of Pterophyllum scalare. NCBI lineage: Eukaryota > Metazoa > Chordata > Actinopteri > Cichliformes > Cichlidae > Pterophyllum > Pterophyllum scalare. Next base: position 40,645 of record JAMQGT020009315.1, on the reverse strand, counting down.
AAGCGAAATAAAACTGTCACCGAGGAACCCAGTGACATTAGTGACAGAGGGCGGCATGTTGCGTTTGGTACTGCTGTTATCGTTTGTCTGTTAGAGTAGTTTAACATGCACAGCCATATTCACTGTCTCAGCACAGTGAGCCATACAGCCACTCAACATCCCCATTGTGACATAGCCATGAATATTTACAGCTGTCAAAACAAGTTGAGCAAAAATAGGAGATTTTATTCAGTGTTTGGACCCAGCTTTGGTACTCTGTGAAGTGCGAGTTCTCAAATAATGAATTGCATTGTGGCAGCACCTAATGACTGAAGAGGCATGATAGGACACAAAGTGTCTTCCTGGCCATAACCACTCATAGAAACTGAAAATCAAGTGCATTTTCATTAGGAATTATTCATGCTTTTATCTTCCACCCACATGTTCTTACTGCATTTTAAAACTCATCTCACTTTTCACCCAAAACGTTAGCATTGTATGTAGCTACATGCTAAATCGTAAATAGAATAATTTGACGGACTTATAAACTGTGGTTTAAACTAATTGGATGGCTCTGCAGTGTCTAGACTAAAAATTACCTTTGGTGGTTCATTTGTGTGATTTCTCTCAGGAAGAAAGACTTTAGAGATTTTCTCTCTTTTTTTTATCTACAATGCCATTATTCACTGTATACTCATCAAAATAATTTGCATTTCAAAGACTCAAATAATTCCTGCCCATATAACTGAATGACTTGAATTTAAGATAATTGTGTGGATATACATATTTACATGCGGGTGTATGTGTATTACCATTACTTTTTGAAAATAAAAACTGGCACGTGCCTGTAACATAGGTTTAGATGTATGGTAAGGATAGGTTAGAAAAGGGTTATTCATGCAACAGCTGAGGGTAGGGCTTTTGTTTAATCTCCCAGAAATGTGCTTTATCCTGTCTAAAATATCTGCAACAAACAAGATTCATGCAGGATAAAATGGAGACTTAACATCAAAGCTTTGGACACACTTACCCACTGATGTTATTACTGAACATATCATGCCTGGTTAAATCAAAGTGGGCAACAGCAGAATGCGTGCGTGCGTGCGCATTTTCATTTTCTTTGGAGGCTTGACTTTCTACCAGTTCACTCTGTGTTGCATACCCAGGTACAATGCACTACATATCATACATGGGACAGGAGGGGTTCTATTTGATAGTTTCCAGACACAACCTGGCAAATATATAGAAAGAAATAAACAAATGGCCAGTGCATAATGATGGTCCACTGTTGGTAAAATGTGTTTTGATGTGTGTGTGTGTGTGTGGTAGTGTTTTGCAGCTTCAGCCAGTTCTCACCTGCCAAAGATGAAGTCGTGCTGCGGCCAGCAGGATTCCATTTATCATGTGATAGATTTGTCTTCCTGGCAAATTGTGTGTGTTGTCATATGAATCAATCAATAAATATAGTCCAAAGTAATTTTTTGTAGTTAAAATATGAATTATTTTACTTGCTTCTATTTTTGCCTACATAGATAAGTGATTCTATTGGCAGTTGAGGATCTTTATCCTTGGACATCTCATTTAGCAATAATTGTTGAGACAAAATGGTACCTGTAAAAAAGGAGTAACTGTTGGTTGGAGTACAGATCCAAATGCTTCCCATTTGACTGCACTGGTATTTTAGTAGTTTTTACCAGGTCCTAAATAAACTGGAATATGTGGCAAGCTCAAAAAATAAGGTGTCAGACAATCGGGCCCTTTAAATTATAATACATTCAAAATCCTGGCAGATACAGTTAAATCATATATATCATATCTATTCTGAACCCTTCCATGATGTCACATAATTTCCGTCTTTCACTTTTCACAATTGCTTACCTAAGAAGTCCTGACTTGCACAAATATCACTGTCAATATTTCAGTGCTGGCTATCTTTCCTTGCCATCACAGTAGTGAATTATAACTTCCTCTGACTTTCAGGTGGTTGCTTCAGGTTGTATAGAAGCTGTTTTTGTTTTTTTCTTTCGATGCTGCCATTCTGCTCATGATAATGTGGTATTTCCAAACATGAGACTGATATGGAGACATTTCGAGAGTGCCAGAACACAACCTTCTAAACAACATTGGATATATTCTGGTGCATGACATTTTGAGGATCGCTAACCAAATCCATTTTCCTTTTCTTTATGGACGATAAACTAACTCACTCTGTACTGAGAAATAATAATAATAGAATTAAAAATAATTGATATGGAATTTGTAGCAAAACAGGTGTGATCACAAAGCAGGAGAGGGAGGGGGATGAAAATGAGTGAAAAAAGACGGGACAAGTAAGTAGGGGGATGGGTATAATATTAAATATAATTAATATGGAAAAAACCTACAGCAAACCATGTGTAGACATACTATACTGCCAAACTTATTTGCTCATCTGCCTTCACACTCATATGAACTTGAGTGACATCCCATTCTTAATCCATAGGTTTTAATCTGATGTCAGTCCACCCTTTGCAGCTATAACATCTCTTCTGAGAAGGTTTTCCACAAGGTTTTGGAGTGTTTATGGGAATATTTGACCATTCTTCCAGAAGTCCATTTGTGAGGTCAGGCACTGATGTTGGACAAGAAGGCCTGGCTCACAGTCTCTGCTCTAATTTATCCCAAAGGTGTTCTATCAGATTGAGGTCAGTCAAGCTCTTCCACACCAAACTTCTCATCCATGTTTTTATGGTCCTTGCTTTGTGAACTGGTGTGCAGCCATGTTGGAACAGGACGGGGCCATCTGCAAACTGCTCCCACAGAATTGGTAGCATGAAATTGTTGAAAATGTCTTGGTATGCTGATGCAGAAAGAGTTCTTTTCCATGCAGCTCCTTGGCCATGGAGACCCATTCCATAAGGCTTCTTACGCGCTGTTCTTGAGCTACTCTGAAGGCGACATAAAGTTTGGAGGTCTGTAGCGACTGACTCTGCAGAAATTGATTTTATAAACCTGTGGCCATGGAAGTGATTGGAACACCTGAACTCAATGATCTGAATGGGTGAGTGAATAGCTTTGGTAATATAGTGCTTGTACAACCTGCTGATATCTGAAATACAAGAATAAAGGAAATAATATTAATTTGCATAACAGTGGCTTGAATGACAACCAGCACTTGACAGAGCTTTCACTTTCATATTTGCTGCAAATAAAGAAAAAATATATTTTGTAATATTGATGTTACAAAAAGTGTCAAATGCCAGCAATTTTCTGAACCTTTTCTGATATATTTTTTGTCTTAAAATTTATGATTAGGAATTGTACACAATTGTACGCAAACACATAAAAAGCACTGATTCAAAGAGAAACTAAACATTTGAAAAATGATCTAACAGATTTTAACTGTGTATGTGAGAAGAATTTTTTTTTAATCACATTTAGGCCATTAGAGCTTAATAATACATCCTGTAAAATTGTTTTTCTATTGTCAAAGGCGCCTGTAAGTGTCAAGTGACCTAAATTAACCACAGAATGTTTTTTTCCGGTTTTTTTTTCTTCATATGTTAAAAAACTGACTGCACAAGCAATTAGTATGATTCCTGTGCTGTCAGTAAACTTAATATTCTTTGAAATTAAGCAGACAACCAAAGAAACAAAACAAAAACTGGTAAAACAAAGGAAACTCCTTACCCTAAATATGAATGGTTCCAAGTGTGATCTGTTTTGACCCTTCTATCCTATTTTATTATTTGAAATCTCCTTTGCCTCGCATCTTCAACTTCAAGCCCATTGGTGTCTCAGTCATTCATTCTGTCTATGTTTTTAACCCCATTCTAAGAAAATTTCTAGAAATTTATCTGACGTCCAAGACAATCTCTTATCAGACTGTTCGAGCTGTGCTAGATTTTCTTTAAAACACTACTCAAGTTAATACCACAGTTTGCAAATATCACGACACACTGTCAACAGATGAATATTTTTGTGTATTTTACATGCTTTAGATCTCAGTGGTGCACTTTAGTGTGGCACTTTTATAGACAAGCTATTCACACAAAGTCTTCCTAAGACCCTGACTAATGGTTTATCTTAAGGCTGGACAAAAGAATGCAGTGGCATTCACATTTCTGTGGTTGAAAGGATTGAGTGATCATCTGACAGTAGAGTGAACAGTTTAACATGCATGATTCAATAAGTCATAATGGAAGGTAATGGTATGATCTGGATGTGCCAGACTGGCGTACTGTCCAGAGTGTACCTCACCTCTCATCCAATGACACCTGTGACAACCCTGAAGTTAATGGATGGATGGAATTTCTAAAAATCTGGCAAAGTTAAGTCAAAAACAGAGAAAGCCCCCCCCACACACACACACACGACCAATGTGCCAATTTTCACATTTAAATAGTAGTCTATACAGATGAGGAACCCAAATAGCGAACAGTCAAATCCGATGAGTCTCCGTATCTTTCTAGGTCTAATTAATAATAATCTTATAATAACATTATAGATATTTTAATAGCATGCCCATAGCCCTTCAAAGATCCTCTTTTTTGTTTCCTTTTCCATCTTTCCTAAATAGCTACTCATTTCCTTACTGCTTTAGCCTGTTATTGCTCCTCACTTGCTAACACTTCTTGTCAGCACAATTGCTATTTCAAGAGCTGTGGGAGAGACTGTCATTACTGCCCCTCATCTCTGAGCCTCTCTTCCTTTTAATGACAAGGTCAAACACTGTAAAAGCCCTTCACAAATAATACATTTGTGTTTACATGGTAGATAGTAAATGGGAAATCTTGCTCCATGCTCATCTTCCGTGTGTGATGATGGGGAAACCTTACACTATTGTCTTATTGCTGAATTGTTTCAGTTCCACTACTAATATTTGGAAACTTTGTGTAATTTAGCTCATACATGGTCCAGATCATTGAATAGAAGTAAAGAAACAGCAGCATTAGGGCAAGCACACCACTCAGTCATTAGGAATAACAGCAGAAAACCAACAGACATTTTTTTTTTCCTTTCTTGGAACCTTTGGCAGTAATCTTAACACCCAGCCTCCTGGATAGAACAGTTTTAGTATTGTAGTTTAACTGGTTGATCTCTATTTGTGAAGAATGTACACAGTAAACTCTTTCAACTCTTTAAATGCTTTTAACTTAAATTCAAGAGGTCTGATAAAAATTATTGCATTAACCCTTTAGGAAATGCAGCAATTTTTTTTTTTACATAATCCCTGTTTTTACAGGCATGAAACTGCCTGTCAGTCAAATGTTCAATTGTTGAGCTAAAAGTCTGCACATCAGTCACATATTTATGGTATAATTTGAAATTCATTGTGGTGGGGCACAACTGCAAAACTGCCAAAAAAAAAAAAAGACATTGCTTTATTAGTTGCATTACTATATTTCATAATAAGACCAAAGACAAATGATCTTTGAAGTAGCTTTCTGCCTGTCATTTCACCATTCTCTCACTGCCTTCCTGACTTCTTTTTCTACTGGCCTGTCAAAATAAAGGCAAAACCCCTCCATGATTTCAAGTCTAATTGCCACAGCACCTAGCCATCTGCTCTGCCTTTTGCAAACATTTGTGAAAATAAATGGGTCGTTGTAAAGAGCTCACTAAATCTGGATGTTTTACTATAACAAGACGCTGCCAATGCAACAAGTTCATGATTTTTTGTTTTTCCCTCCTAGCTATTCCATAATTAACTGTATGTGGTATTATTGCAAAGTGGAAGGAAGCACAGCAGCTCAGCCACATGTAAAGTTATGGCACAGGGTCACTGAGTGCTGAGGCATATAGTATGTAAAAGTCACCAGTGTTCTGATGACTCAATAACTGACAATAATGTCCAAACCTCCTCTGGCATTAACATCAGCACTAAGGAGCTTCATGGCATGGGTTTCCACAGCAGAACGGCTCCTGTAGGACTAATGTGTAGTTGGGCAGTACTTTTGCCCACATATTACATGACCTTTGATGTCTTCGTTCACAGCCACGGCCGAAAATGTTATTTCAGTAAAGCAATATGAGTCTGATAAAGACAAAATAAATAAATAAATAAATGCTTGGTATACTACAACAAGCTCATAATTTTCAGTGTATCCCACTGTGGTCACCATATGTTCATCGGTGTTGTGAGGAAGCCAGGAGGTACAGTCTACTGGGAATTTGTTGCTGGAATTAAATTAGAATGCAAAAACTTTACTTCCTTCAACCAATTAGGATTTCATTTCAAGTCTATGAAATACAAAGGCACTGCAGTGTTTTCCACTGAGCATAAAGTGACATTTGACTGGTATAAAAAGTGATATTATTACATACATATTTTCCCAAGTATCAATATTGTTAGCATTTGTATGGCGTGTTCCAAGTATGCCATACAGATATCAGTGTTTTTGTTTTTTTAATTCTTTGTTGTCTTTTTTCTCTTTCATTGTTTTAGTCCACAAAAGGGTGGCAATTTTTATGTTTTGCATTGAACATAAAGGATTGATTTAGTACTCTGTGTAATAAATTCATGGAATGGTTAAATGTGCTAATGAGCAAATAGAAAATTTCACAACATAATGAGTTTCTTGTTGCTTCCGCAAGAAAAGGGAAGGAATTCTGTATTTATGGAATTCAATTCTGTTTTGTCATGGCGATGTTTCAGCATGATCAAGTAGGGTGATTGTGGTGTTTTTTTGTATGAGGAATAGAAAGTGGAAACAAGTGCTGCAGAGAGATAAATATTTGTGTGTTTGTGTCACAAATGATGCAGTTGATGGTTTTAATTAGAGCCTTCTTTGAACGTTTATACTTCAAGACGCTGTTGATAACAAAAATCTGCTGGAATATTGATTTAGCTTTCTATTCGGCTACCTTGTCATTTTATGATTTAGGTAGTAACGGTAGTGAACGGGGGTAATTTGGTTGTTTTTGTTTGTCCCAGATTTTCCGGTGCAATTTGGTTTGTAATGATTTCTTTCATTTCACGGATTTTGAAGGACTGGTGGCATTCACATTTCTGTGGTGACACGTTAACGTTGAAGAGATGCAGAGTTAAACCTGGTGACCATCAACTGACCATCTGACGCTAGAGTGAAATCTCTGTGGGAGGTCTGGCAAGATCTCAAGGCTCTAATTTCTGTGTACATTTTTACTAGTTTGGTTTCCTTCATCTGTTTACGGATAGGCTCAAGAAACCATATCCTGTCATTTGTTCCCAAGTGAGCCAAGGTTCTTCTCAGCTTGTGACCACACCACACACATGCACAGAGACACACACACTGATGCAAAAGAGAGCTGGTTTCCATCTGAAACCACACCGCACACAGAACTCTTGGAGCACAGGGACCCAACATACATTTGTAAAGAGAAAGGTAAAAAAAAAAAAACGCACTGCACTTCAGAGACGGGCATTTCAGACATTTCACTGGGTGAAATATATACTTATTTCACCCACTGGGTGGAAGATATTTACTGAAAACTCTTCAACCCTACCCACTTTTATGTTCAAGCTTAAAGCATCCCTCTTGGCAGGTCTCGCTGAGGTGTTGCTGAACCATCACCAAGTTATGCTGCTAAAGGTCCAGGCTGCTGTGGGACCTCCCAGGATGCACTGAGGATGTTTCATCTCTTTGTCTCACTTTAATCCTTTGCATTTACTTTACCACTTTTGCATGTCTCTGTGTGTGTTCTCTGTCCCTTAACTTTTGATTTGACCTTTCTCTGAGTCTCACCCTCTACCTGTGTGCATGCTCCTGCAGCATTAAATTGCTGGTTCCCTCTATGCCCTTTTATTCTCCACTTCCCCCTGCCACAGCTGATGGTGTTAGATGGCTGTTAACCCTTAATAGGACACTAACTGAAATAGTTTGAAGTTAAAAATTTCAACCATTAGAGTGTTGAAATTTTGAGGATAACATAAAAAGACTTAATTGCTTTTTATGACATAAAAGGCACGGGATGTGAGTCAAATATGAAGTGTGAGGAAATTATATATACTCTGCAGTATAAATATAGTATAATTTCACAGAATATAACAGTATAATTTCATTACAACAGCAAAACATATCCAAATATGCAACACACAGAATTGAGAGTCATCATATTTAAAAAAAACAACCAAAAAACCAAAAAAAACCAAACAAACTCTGATTTGCAATTTCTCAGTTTAAGAAATAAGCGAACAAAAATATAAAGAAGAACTTCATTTTAAATTCTCAGCAGAAAATATACCTTTACCCTTTAAGCAACTTTATGATTATGCACCTACATCCATTAGATGAATGTAGGTGCATAATCAATAACTAATTTGCATTTTCTTTTTACTTTCTGTTACTGGAACATTTTCTGAAATGAGTAAGAAACTCATTTACTGTAAACTCTGGCAATCACTGTTTTCTTGCAGCACTAAATATCAATATTTGTGATGAGCATAGAAAAAGAATTATGAAATTATACTAAAATAATTACATTTGGAATTAAAAGGCAATTAACCTTCACTGTATAGGTAATCCTTGAACATTTTACAGTGTATCACAAAAGTGAGAACACCCCTCACATTTCTGCAGATATTTAAGTATATCTTTTCATGGGACAACACTGACAAAATGACACTTTGACACAATGAAAAGTAGTCTGTGTGCAGCTTATATAACAGTGTAAATGTATTCTTCCCTCAAAATAACTCAATATACAGCCATTAATGTCTAAACCAGTGGCAACAAAAGCGAGTACACCCCTTAGTGAAAGTTCCTGAAGTGTCAATATTTTGTGTGGCCACCATTATTTTCCAGAACTGCCTTAACTCTCCTGGGCATGGAGTTCACCAGAGCTTCACAGGTTACCACTGGAATGCTTTTCCATTCCTTCACGATGACATCATGGAGCTGGTGGATATTCGAGACTTTGTGCTCCTCCACCTTCCGCTTGAGGATGCCCCAAAGATGTTCTATTGGGTTTAGGTCTGGAGACATGCTTGGCCAGTCCATCACCTTTCCCCTCAGCCTCTTCAATAAAGCAGTGGTTGTCTTAGAGGTGTGTTTGGGGTCATTATCATGCTGGAACACTGCCATGCGACCCAGTTTCCGGAGGGAGGGGATCATGCTCTGCTTCATTATTTCACAGTACATAGTGGAGTTCATGTGTCCCTCAATGAAATGTATCTCCCCAACACCTGCTGCACTCATGCAGCCCCAGACCATGGCATTCCCACCACCATGCTTGACTGTAGGCATGACACACTTATCTTTGTACTCCTCACCTGATCGCCGCCACACATGCTTGAGACCATCTGAACCAAACAAATGAATCTTGGTCTCATCAGACCATAGGACATGGTTCCAGTAATCCATGTCCTTTGTTGACATGTCTTCAGCAAACTGTTTGCAGGCTTTCTTGTGTACAGACTTCAGAAGAGGCTTCCTTCTGGGGTGACAGCCATGCAGACCAATTTGATGTAGTGTGCGGCGTATGGTCTGAGCACTGATAGGCTGACCCCCCACCTCTTCAATCTCTGCAGCAATGCTGACAGCACTCCTGCATCCATCTTTCAGAGACAGCATTTGGATGTGACGCTGAGCACGTGCACTCAGCTTCTTTGGACGACCAACGCGAGGTCTGTTCTGAGTGGACCCTGCTCTTTTAAAACGCTGGATGATCTTGGCCACTGTGCTGCAGCTCAGTTTCAGGGTGTTGGCAATCTTCTTGTAGCCTTGGCCATCTTCATGTAGTGCAACAATTCGTCTTTTAAGATCCTCAGAGAGTTCTTTGCCATGAGGTGCCATGTTGGAACTTTCAGTGACCAGTATGAGAGAGTGTGAGAGCTGCACTACAAAACTGAACACACCTGCTCCCTATGCACACCTGAGACCCAGTAACACTAACGAGTCACATGACATTATGGAGGGGAAATGACAAGCAGTGCTCAATTTGGTCACTTACAGGTGTAGTCTCTTAGGGGTGTACTCGCTTTTGTTGCCGCTGGTTTAGACATTAATGGCTGTATATTGAGTTATTTTGAGAGAAGAATAAATTTACACTGTTATATAAGCTGCACACAGACTACTTTTCATTGTGTCAAAGTGTCATTTTGTCAGTGTTGTCACATGAAAAGATATCCTTAAATATCTGCAGAAATGTGAGGGGTGTACTCACTTTTGTGATACACTGTATATGACATCCTGGGTGTAATGGCTTATAGAGAAACCGGCATTGTTTTATGCTGTGTTTAACCAAGACTGGGGGACTGTGACATAGCAGATGAACACTGGGAATCAGTTCACAGCAGTTTATTACAATAAAGTTAATATCACAGAGCTCTGTGGTTTAGTGACTAAAGAGTAGGCAAGCATTCAAAGTTGGAACAAGGAAACTTCCTGACACATGAGGAAATCAGAAGCACAGGAGAGTCATAGCTAAACATGAGGAGAAAGCAAGTGATGCAAGGAATTAGATTTTCACTAAGGAGCCAGACCAGTACTACCACTGTGAAGCTGAACTCTCTGGCAAAGAGTGGGTAAAAGAGCTGGTGATTAAATACAGTATGCGAGTGATAGATAAGTAGAATGCAGATAGGTTTGCCATCCAGAGATGGCACCTCCCTGGCCACTTGGAAAATGTAGCTTCTCCAGCATGTTCTTGCTCTGCCCCACGGTCTCCTCCTGCTAAGATCTGGTAGGTCTCCAAGGTGAGGAAACACTTCACCTGGGAGGCATCCAGGAGCAGTTCTGTTCCTATGCCCAAACTATCTCAAATGGATAAAATAAAATCAATAAATGCTTATTACAATTCTAATGCTACAGTAACATAATAACATGTTACTGATGAGTTATGTACAGTGATGTGAAAACAATGTAGCCCAGTGATGACTTTGTCTATTCTGTGTGTTAAATGCTAAAGTGTGTCAGATTTTCAAACAAAATACAGAATAGCATAGAGGAAATTGCAGCCTGCACAGATATAATCTATAAGTCAAGATTGAGTCTGTGTGACGTCTACATTTGCTTGATTAAATTATTGAGCTAAGAAGAGCTGGGCTTTCTTGTTTGAGCTTAAGGAAGTTTTTTCTTTCTGTAATTCAGTTTCTATTGAATCTATATATCCTCAAATGAGAATTGTCATAGAATTTGTATTATACAGACTTGATCTCTGTATCCCCTCAGCATTTCCTTGTTCTCCTCCTCATGTGCTGGGATTCATTAGAGGAGGAAAAACAATTTCCACTACTGTGCACTGTGTACAATTTCCATATTGTACTGTTCACTATACACACAACACTATATGTGTGTATGTCTGCTGTTATACTTTACTGTTAGTTATGTCTCTATGGTACATCCTGGCAAATTTTGTTGGAAGGTGGGTACAACTGCTGTCACACACCATAATGATTGCTGAGGAGCAGGTCGTCTACTATTCAGAAGGTTGGCGGTTCAATTTCTGGCTGCTCCAGTCTGCGTGCCAAAATATCCTTGGGCAAGATATTGAACTCCAAGTTGCTCCCGATGTATTCATCCGACTGTGAATGTGTGTGTGTGTGTGTGAATCTTAGATAGAAATCACTTAGTGCTTGCATGAATGTGTTTGTGAATGAGTGAAAGCCAAAGTGTTGTATAAAGTGCACTGAGTGCTCAACTAGAGCAGAAAAGCATTATATAAGAACTAATCCATTTACCATTACTTTTTTATTATGTGAACCTAAACAGAACCCACAGCTGAAAGCCTCGGTTGACAGTGAAAGCTCAGAACCATGGCTGTGGAACCTGTTATCTCTAACTGTGGATTTAGGTTTAATCTAACACAAAGAAAGCCTGGCTGTATCAGTTTGCTTTTTAGCAAACTCATATGGTCATTTGGCGCAGCATCGCACTCTGTATACATGGGTTTTGGGATTATTGATTAAATACAGCAGCCATCTATGAAAATAAAACCCAAGTTGTAATGATCTGGCATCTTCCTTTAACGTGTTCTCTTATTGAGAAAATGCAATAAATAAATTTCACATGATGAACACTGACAACCCCCCAAAGTTTCCAATTACAACAACCCAGGGGGCAGACAGTGCAATTCATTATTTTGGAAGCAGCATTCAAAATGCAGAAGCAGCAAAGCAGTACCACAGATTCAAATAGCTTTCTTGTCATATCTACTCTCAAATCTGAATAAATCTTGATTCTTTTTTCATCTTATACTCTCTGTCTTTAGACAATTTATTTACGCATGGTTTCTCATTCGATGTCAAGAAGAAGAACAAAGTGCTGCTATTGTAGCAGCTACAGTGAACAGAGATGGTGTTCTCCATTTTTTTTGCTTTGTCTCTCTTTGTCACACACACAGACACACACACACACACCCACATACCTACACCAGCAGGCTTGGCTATAGCACTGACATTTAACAAATTCCCATCAAGGGACTTCAACAAACTCGGATACACTTTCAACACACTCTTTTCAGAAGTTAGAGCTCTTTGCTTTCAGCCACCTGTGTTTTATTATTCATTTATTTATTTGGTCTTTATACAACATCAAAACAGCGAGAGAGAGAGAGAGACACTGAGCTGAGCTCATATGGAGAAACAAGTTGCAGAGAGAATCAGTAGTGAGTTTGGCTTTTGTGGGGACAGCAGGCTGTTGACCTTCACTGATGAGCAAAGAAGTATCTGAGTCTTTCTAGCTTGCCCTGTCACAGACTCTTGATTGTTTGTCTGCTTCCGCACTCGCTCTCTTTCACCTTCTGTTCCTCATCTCATCCTTCTTGCTACTTCTCCTTTTTTTATCCCATTCTGCCTTTAAAATTAAAGGTAAGCATTGTACTGTCTTTGCAGTAGCTTAAAAATGTAACAGAAAGAAATGACCCAAAGGAATGAACATAGTTTTAAATCCATTTAAGTGATGTGAGGAAATCTACTCTACTGAATCTACTGTTAAGATGAAACATGCATAGATAGGTTTCTCTTAGATAAAATGAAGAAAAGCAGGAAAGGAACTAACTTACTTCTGACACACACCTCTAAGTCAGCGCAGGCTACCCAGTGAAATGGGCAGTGCTACCTAGCAGTGTTGACTCTGTGCCTGCTTTTACAGTAAATAAATGGCTTTGGTGGGCAGTGATGATGTCGTGAGACAGTGAAACATAAACAATGAGGGACTGTGGGAGAATCTATCATTGCAAAATTGGCAAAGTAAAAGGGAGGAGCTGCTTTGCTTTTTTGACAGATTGGAAGGAGCTGCAGATTGACACAGTTTGCACATTTTGCTGTCTGATTGCAGGTTGTTGTTGCATAGGTAGGTGCATAGGGAGGTGTATTTCACAACTCTACCTAAAGACTTCCTCTGAGCTTCACTTTCAGTAAGGTTAGGGGACCTGACCGTCACCTGATGAATAAATAGATCAGATACTCAATCATTCTATCTGCTATACCCTACACCAGCAAAAGGGGAAAATCCAGACTTGGTAAACTAAAGAAAGATTAAAGAGATCTGTTTTTCTATGGCTCACTGCTGGGCTGGGTTGAAGCAAGATAATTTAGCTTTGTTCAAGTACATAGTTACACAGTTACAGCTGTTAAATTACTGCTGCAAGCTCCGCAGATAATTAAAAGGAAATAAAATGCAACTGAGTCCCTTTCATTTAATCACACTGACAACTCCCTGTGCACCCATCATGTAGGTCTATACAAGTAGACCTAGACAGAGATGCAGCACCAAACCTTGCCTGAAGCCAGGACATTGGAATTGCATTCACCATTACACACACAGACACACACACAGACACACACAGGCGCGCACACACACACACACACACACACAGACATCCAAGTTTCACTGCTGGTGTTAGAGCAAAGTAAGCCAAAGCTAAGTGTTAAAGACTCAGGGAATTTAAAGTTTCCACCTGAGGTCTGAGATCATTTGTCTACCCACCTCCACACCTACACCAACCCCATCTCTATTGCTCTGAGCCCACCATTTCTTTTGTTGCACACTCTTGCAAGCAGACAGACACGCACACGCGCACACACACACACACACACACACACACACACACACACACACACAGCTGTACACATATATAGATCTATATACATTCCAACAGTGGTTAGGGCCTCTGATGGCTGAATTTATTATATTGTGACTGCATGCTTTATCACTGTTCAGTGAAATAAATTCCATGATGTCTGCTTAAGAAATTCTCAGTCTCTGTTTTTCCTAAAATTATCTTAAGCCATCTTCAGCCATCAAAGTGTTCACTGTTGCTTCTCTGTAGTCATTTTACTGGCATTATAAGCCTGGTAATTATATATGTTTTTTTAACGAAATTTCTAAAAATTATAACTAGATTGGGATTTATTGGGATTTGTTCATTTTAATTCTTCAATAGATTTCCTAAAGCATGGTTGATTATTTATGAGACTGACTAAACCAATAACTTTTCCATATTTGATCTTAATGTGAATAATTTTAATCATTAATTAAAATCTCCAAATTAATGGTTAATAAATTGAGGTCAAGTTAAGTGTTTTATAATTTTTTCCCTTACCCTAATATTAACACCTCTGACCTGCACCTGGGGTATTGCCTGGTGTGGTAGACCCCAGCTTCTATCGCTCTTGTGCATAGAGCTTGCTCTTGTGCTATCATGATTAGTTTGCTCTGTGCTGTCTGTCTGTCCAGCTTTGTCCAGCCATTGTTAGGATTTTTCTTCCCGGCTGGCCAGGGCATGAATCCAGTAAGGGTCCCCAGGCTAGACCCCCCCCCCATGCTACCCAAGCCTACCACGAATTATGAGTGAGAAATACATGATTGAAACCATACCGGCTCAAACATTGCCTGGATGAAAAAGGTCCACGTAGACAGCTGCAAGAAGATATAATACAGAAATATGTGTGGGGCATCTTGTGTCCTGACAGGTGTGTTCACCTGTCACAGAAAGAAGAGTTATTATGCAGTTTTATAGAGAATAGTAGGAAAGATTTTGTGACGCGTTCTTTATGGCAGCGGGGTTGGATCAATCTGAGGGAGAAGGACCTGCCTCAGTAGCGTGGAGTGGGGACTTTGAGGACAAAAATGTTCACTTGCTCCCTCATAAACCTTGAATGTGGAAACTCACTGATGAAGCTGTTAAAACAGCTACTGCCCAACGTTCTTCAGACAGTGCAAGTGTATCACTTGCATTGTCATGTTTTAAAAACTTATAAGTCTACATCTTTGAGCTAGCCTGACACTCAACTACCACTTTCCCCAGCTGTCTCAACAAACAACACTGCTTTCTCAAAGCCCTCATTGTATATTAGTGCAAAAAAAAAAATAATTCAAGACTCAGCATATCAATCTGTTAGAGGACAACCAAGAGCACCCATTATCATCCAACACTTTTAAAGAAGGAAAACTGGATTTTCATATTTTTTTAAAAAACTTTTAATGGTTAAGAACAACAAACCACTGCTTCAATATTTAGCTCATTAAAACTTGTTTACATCAATGCAGTCTTTCAAATATTTTTCCTTTACATTACAGTGTGGTGCATTTGAGGACAAAATCAAGAGGCTTTAGCACTGCTAAGGACTCAGTTCCCCAGAGTAACTAACACTATTTATATTTGTGCTTTGCTTTAAATAGCCTGTTTGACAAGAGAATACATGTATGGTCTTATGGACTATGTAAATTTAAACTAGTTCAAATAAGTTAAAAATTGCAAATTCTGGAAAAAAAACAAGCCCCTGATAGAAGTTGAAGGTTTTACAATATTGACAGCAGTCAAGACACAGTCCCTTAAATATGCTTTTTTTATTTCTTTATTTTTATCCTGCTGTAGAACAAAAGATCTAGTCAACTGTGTCAGCCTTTGTGCTGGTGTCATTCAGCTTTTTGGCTTGAAAAGCCAAATACCAGTAGGCGTACAGCTTCTGTCAACCGTATTTGAAACATTAAAGCATTAAAAATGATGCATGTGCAATCACCCCCTATTATATAGTAGCTTGCATGAAAATGAAAATCAAGAAATAGAGTGATTTACAGATGCTGAGGATGAAAATGTGTTACATGAATTGGATCCATACAGTATCATTTTACTGAATGAATTTGTGAAAGTTAAAATATAACTTTTTTGAATTATTTAATTTCTTTTCTTAGAAATAGCATATTTTTACCTTGTAACTGTCTAAAGTATGTCATAGTTATTATGAGATTATTACAGGAACTATGAATATACAGTTAAAAGTAAAATTAGGCATGGTTATTGCTATTGAGATGCACAAATCCAAGAGCTACATCTCAGACTCAACAGGCCTCAACTGATATGTCAAATGTTAAAGTTCATAACAGTACACTTAGAAAAAGAGTGAATACGTATGGCTTGTTTGGAAGGGTTGCCAGGATAAAGTCTCGTCTCTTTAAAAACAAAACAAAACAAAACATGGCAGCAAAGCTTAGGTTTGCAAAGTTGCATCTGAAGAAAAAAAAATCACTGGGTGTACTTAGTTTTTCACGAGTTTGGAAATTTTCTGTTTCACATGACTGTACGTGGAAGTTTGCACAAAGTGGTTGCATGCCATTTATGATCATAGAGATGGCATATAAGTGCTTTCCATGGCCTACCTTTTAGGTGGTGCTTGGAGAGTATGTAATATTGGGCCCACTGCAATAGGCCATAAGCTCCCCGTATGCTAAGAGCTTGGTTTGCATGGCAAGCAACAAGTCAGACCAACTCCCTCTTGGCATTGGAGTCCAGTTGGTAATAAATTCTTTGGAACTTTTCTGGCCACAGCCAAGGGGCATAGGGTGTTCAGTAGGTGGTTTTTTGGGGGGGATTACATATTTAGTTTTTTGAGAGGATATATTCTTGTTGGCTACATCAAGGAATGAGTGCCAGCTCACACTGGGGGCATTTACAGCTTAGTGTGAAGTGGTTGAGATGAGCGTTAGTAACTTAATGTCTGAGGCTGAGGCCTTGGTTCTCAGCCAGAAAAGAAAGCTTGGGTTGTTAAGGATCTCAAGTTCTTGTTTATAAAGCAGGGAGCAAGAGACTGAGTGTTTACCTTTATTGCCAATGCTGTATCAGTTTGTTGTGTTGAAGAGAGAGCTTGTGAAGGCAAAGCTTTTGGTTTTTGCCTACCCTTACCTGTGGCCAAAATGTGTGGATAGTGACGAAAAGAGTAAAATAGAGGACACAAGAAATTAACTGTCTCTGAGAAAATTCTGGGATCAACCTTAGAGATAAGATGTGAATCTCCTTTAAATAGGCTCAGGATATATCTGCTGCTCCTCAGCATCAGAAAAGAGCCAACTGAAGTGGTTTGGGCATCTGACTAAGTTGGCTCTTAGGTGAGATGATAGCTGTGAGGAGCTCTTCTTAGTGTGCTGTTCTTATAACCCACACCAGATAAACTACAGAAAATGGATGGATGGATAGATGGATGGGACATTAAAAAAAAAAAACATAATTTAAAAATATTCCCTCCAATGATCTACTTTCTCAAATTGAGTTTGTTGTATATGAAATTAATATTTGGAGAGAAAAAAAAGGTTCAACATTTTATTACAGTCAGGCACAAAAAGAAATGTGATCTTGCCACTGTCAAAAGCATGCCTGCTCATACATGAAGATAGTTATGTTGAGCTATATTCACTCATTGTCTTTCAGGAAAGAAAAAAAAAAGACTTGATGATGAGCAAAACAGCTACACAGTTACAGCCTCCTTCACAGGCACATAAAATAGGACAGAATGAAAAGTGACAGAATATGTTTGGCTTCCCGGACAAAAGAGGAGAAAATCCATTGCTAAATGAATCCTCTACATCAAAAGAGAGCCTTATCAAACAAAAGTGATTCTCTTTCTCTTCCATTTTAGCAAAATCAAAGTGCTCTATTTTTCTTTCAGTATTTTTCTGGCATTTTAACACCACAGAAATTTGTATTTATTATAATTTTATGTATTTCATTTTTATATGACAAGCAGTACCAATGCTGCTTATTACTGATCAATCTGTTTGGTCAATTGAATGCACAATATAGAAGTATTAATAGTAGATTCCTTTCAATTTTAAGTCAGATTTGCATAGCGCAGCATATTATTAATTCCTATTGGACCATACTATCAAAAAACTATGATAACTAAATATTTGTAGATAACCGTTAGATCCTGATCATACCACATTCTTTCTGTCACATACATACATACATACACACACACACACATATATATATATACATACATACATACACACACACACACACATATTATATATATATATATATATATATATATATATATATATATATGTGTAAATTATGGAAAATACTTTTTATGAAAGAGGGAAAAACTCTGAGTTGGAGACACATTAAAAAGTTATTTACCCACTTACGATCAAATTTGACCTTCTAGATATTTTCAGGGCAAATCCTGTTTCCCAGGGACCAATATTAGTTTTGATCTGATAATAACAAACATATTTACAGCTTTAGATAAGTGCTTAGATTTTTTTGGGCCATTGGCAGTTCCCATCCATCCATCCATCCATCTTTTTCTGCTGATGCCAATTCAGGGTCACGCTTGGGCCAGAGCCTATCTTAGCTGTCATAAGGCAACCTGGACAGGTCAGCAATCTATTGCAGAAATCTATTGCTAACAGAGAAAGACAGACGTTCATTCACACTCACATGCACACTTACAACCTAACATGCATGTCTTTGGAACGTGGAAGAAACCCACGCAGACACAAAGAGAAGATACAAACTGAGGCCAGTGGATTCAAAACCGGAACCTGCTTGCTGTTAGGCAATGTGACTAACTACCACACCAACATGTTACCCACTGTTGGCAATTTCCAAAATCCAAAATGTTCGGTTACCTGTGAGCGCCAGTGACCTTTTGAAAACCTGAAAAACTTTTGATCAGCACTCTGCCATTTAAAGACTATACCAAACTAAAGACAAAGGCACACTGACAGACTTTTTTTTTCTTTTTCTTTAGCTATGTGAACACGGAAAGACTCATCATTCATTTAGCATTTGCAGTGTGCATAAAATAGTCAGCAATACAAAGATACCAGTAGGAGGCTGAGTAGCTATGAAGAGGAGAGTTCGTTAAAAGTTAAACGCTGTTCAGCATCAAAAGGGCAAATCAATAGTAGAACAAAAAGAGTTTGTGAAACTGTTTGAGTTTTGTGTTTGCTCATAGTACTGCCTACTAGTCAGAAATACAGAAATAATGATGTGATATGCATTCTAGAAGGAAAAATGAACTGCACTGAGATGAATAAGATGATGGTGTTCAAAGTTTCATCTATCAAAACTAGGAAGAAGGGGTTTTTTTTCCGATACAAAGGAGTAATAAAATGTGGAAATGCAATGAAAGTGTGCAGTGTAGAAGGCATGCAAATATTTCACAAAATGACCTGTGATGACAAAAACAGGAATGCTAAATAAACTGTTGATTTGAGATGGAATAACCCTATAATCAACATCTCTGTCATGAAGAGGTCAATGACAGTGACCTTAAATAAACTGCATTATTATTATCATTATTTTTGTTTTTTTCTGTATTTCATATATGAATGTCAAGTTAAAGATTTACTGGTAGATT
This sequence comes from Pterophyllum scalare, assembly GCA_024447675.2. NCBI lineage: Eukaryota > Metazoa > Chordata > Actinopteri > Cichliformes > Cichlidae > Pterophyllum > Pterophyllum scalare. The sequence goes on along the minus strand of JAMQGT020009315.1, from coordinate 21,117 downwards.
GAGCAGTCACTCAAGACTGAAAGACCAGACTGAACACCTATGCCTATGACTCAGTGCCTCACACACGGATCCTGGAATACCTAGAACTGTACAATATCAACAGGAAGTTGAGAGCCTTCATCAAGAATTCAGTGGGGATGTGGAAAACAACACTAGCGACCAACTTCAAGCCGACTGCAAAAGTCACCATCGAGTGTGGGATTTACCAAGGAGATGCTCTGTCCCCACTGCTGTTCTGCATAGGCCCAAACCTCCTCAGCCATATCATTAACAAGACTGAACACAGTTAATGACTGTGAAATGGAGCAAACATTAGCCACTTCCTCTACATGGATGACATTAAGCCATATGCCAGGAGTGAACAGGACAGCAGTTCACTGATCCACACCACTAGAATCTATAGCAGTGATATCGGAATGTCTTTCAGACTGGAGGAGTATAATCGGATGGTAACAAAGAGAGGGAAGATAGTGGGAAGAGATCTGATGCAGATGGACATAGCCACCTCGATGTAAAGGGATTAAGTTATCAGTTAACCTTAGAAACCTTGTTAATTTGAAGGGTACATCCCAAAATTGTATAGATCTCACAGACAAAAATATATTTAAATTAATTCTAAGTTGGATACAAATAAAATACCAGAATTTCACTCACTAAAACATCAGTATAGACATCTGGCACAGGCTGTTAGTGCAATTAACCACACAGCAAGCCATATTGTGATAATAGCATTGAAATGTTCCTTAAGGTACCAACACCACAGACACTGTCAGGATGTCCAGATGTCTAGAAGACAGCTGACAGCTACAGCTGCCTGTGTTCACTGCTATCTGTCTCACAAAGCATCCATGCCACTTTAATAAAACACACACACACACACACACACACACACAAAATAAATAAATAAATAGATAAAAATCTAAATTTCATTGCACTTTGTTGGCTACATTTTTCAGCCCCAAAGGTTGCCACTTGACCACAACATTAAATTCCTCACACTGAAAATGAGCCGTGCCTACACCAGATTTCAGATGTTATTATCTGTAATCATATATTTGATATATCTGGAATTTGTTGCAAGGATAAACACATGGTTATTACTTTAATGGTTAGTATTTCAGCTGATAGAATGCAATAGATATAATATTAACTTATACATCAGTCATATTATGGCTCAGAGTTGTGCGTTTTACCTATATAAACCATGAACATGAAGTACCCATTACAAATGTATCATAATGATGACAGTTCTAAACTTCTAAACCAAACCAATTATGTTAATCTTTCTAAAACATTTTTAAAAACAAACTGGAAGAACTCTGCAGGCAAATGATAAAAAGATCCCTAATGGAATTGGTTTTATGAAATGCTCATTGTTGATGCTGTTTCTTATTTGTAAAATCAAACTGCTATGTTACTTATTCATTATGTGGATTTTATTTTGTGAATTGACTGTACCCCATCTCTGTGGGGGTCGGGTGGTCCTCGGGTGCCCGGCGCTCTGGAGCCCTGCCGCCGGCCTGTACAGGGGGCTGGCCGCTGGGGGGGGGGGGCTGGCTTCTCATCGCTTCGGGGTCTCTGGGGCCCTTGCTCCTCGGCTGGTGGGGGCTTCGTCTGTGACCTCCCTCTCCCGTCTACTGGGGTAGGGGTGCGGTTGTCTTTGGAATGAGTGGCCGCGGGTGTTCGTAGGTCGTAGTGGGCTGCTGGTGGCCTGGGCTTCCTGGGACTGTCTTGCCTGCCTCTAGCTTCTGATGGGCAGAGCTGCGTCGTTCTGCCCTCATTGGTATATACATTTCATGACACAAAACACTCACGTAATCATAACACAAAATGGTTGGTTTGTGTAACTACTTCTTCTTCTTTTTTTAATTTTTTTTTTGTTTTGCCCACACAATTTTAATTTTGCAAATATTGGCAGTATCTTTTATGTTTTAACAAAGTGATGAAATTTTTTTGGTTTACTTACTGGTGCTATTTCTTGTTTCTTCTTTCTATTTTCTTCTCTTTTTTTCCCCTCTTTCTTTCTCCCCTTTTCTTTTCTTTTTCCTAAACCTGTCAGGTCTGGCACTTTTTAGATGTTAGGTTCAACTCATTGTCACACAGTATGTTAAAAATAACTCAAATATAATAAAAGGGAGACACACTAACAAGAGGAGCCTATAGAGAACCTATAGAGCTCATCTTGAAATAGTAAATATGTTTGGCACAACAATACATTCAGATCACTGTTCTGTTTGCAAGATCTGCCAGACATGACAGGCTTTAAAAAAAAAAAAATTTAATCACTCACTAAAGTTTTAGTTCTTTCTTTCTTTCTTTCTTACAATCAGATGAGATATGTTTTGCTTATGTTGTACATTCTGGTTGGAACATGTTTCCCATAATGAATCACCAGGCCCAGTGTAGCTGAGGTCTCTATTGTTGTGGTGGTTACATCAATGTGCTTTACATCTCCAGCGTCGCCTGCTTGCTGACAGCAGGGCTTTTGTGAAATCAGGAAAGTGTTGGTAGTTTTGATTTTATGCTTTGTTACACTTTTGCTTCCACATGCATGCAGTTTTCCTCTTTCTTTCTTTCTTTTTTTGTATTATTTATACTTAGTGAAATTCGGTTTTGTTTTGTTGATTTTTTCAGATATTATAGAGATTTAGATATTATATGATAGATATTTCCTTTTGAATGGAGATTAGTTATCCTAATAGGTAGATCTTTCTTTGAGGCCTGCATCAAGAAAATTAGCTCTTTTTTTGCCAAATAAGTGGTCTGTTCTTTGATACAAGTGTTTTTTATTAGAATGATGTCAGTGGTAAACTAAAGGCAATTTTCCATTTTGTGGAAATTACCCAACTATTTAACTACCAATAGGTTATAACAACACAATGACCTCACTGACACCTGGTATTTTCATTCCGATCTGTATCTGGATATCTGATATGAAAACAGTTAACGGATTAAGGATCAAGGACTTAGATGTGGAAAAAAATGCATTCTTATAATCAAAAACAGTAACCTGGTTTAACATATGTTTCATTAAGAGTCCAAAAAGTTCATTTTAACTAACTTGAATTTTAAAACCAAACCACAATTAAGAGGAAATAGTGAGTGCACACACAGAGGTCCCAGATAATAAATATAACATGATGTGTGAAAAAAAAAAGTAAAAAGATCTGGGAAAAGGCTCATATACAGACTTTAAACTTGAACAGAGAGCTCTCCTGCAAAGTGACCCAACTTTACCTATGGAAAATTATGTACTGAGTGTAATGAGAGATGAATCTCCATCTGTGAGCAGGAATGTCTCTTTTCAACAGGTTTCAGATGAAAAGTTGACAGTTTTCAAGCCCAAAAGCAGTGCAGACCAGATGAGCTGTTTTATTTTAACTAGTTTTGCATTTGGCTTGGGGTCAGTGTCACTACTGGTAACATGTGGTGATCCCTGGACCCTACAGGTAATCCAACTACTCCAGGATGGCACGTCAATATATGTCATTGCCAGAAGGTTTGCTGTGTCACTGAGCACAGTCTCAAGAGCATGGAGGAGATTCCAGGAGACAGGCAACACTACAGGAGGTGGACAGGGCTGTAGAAGGTCTTTAACCCATCATCAGGACCTGTATTTGCTCCTTTATGCAAGGAGGAACAAGATGAGTGCTGTCAGAGCCCTAAAAACTGACCTTCAGCAGGCCACTGGCGTGAATGTCTCTGACCAAACAATCAGAAATGGACTTCATGAAGGGTGGCCTGAGGGCCTGATGCCTGGCATTGTGTAGCCCGACTGGCATTTGCCACAGAATACCAGAATTAGCAGGTCCACCACTGATGCCTTGTGCTTCTCACAGATGAAAGCAGGTCCACCCTGAGCACATGTGACAGATGTGAAAGGGTCTGGAGAAGCTGTGGAGAATGTTACGCTGACAGTAACATTGTTCAGCAACAGCACCCTCACTGCCATTAGGTATTGGGATGAACTCCTTGGACCCACTTTCAGACCTTACACTGGTGCAGTGACTTGCTCCTGGTGCATGAGAATACACATCCTCATGTGGCAAAAGTGTGCAGGCAATTCCTGGAGGATAAAAGAATTGATACCCTGTGCCAGATCTGGGAGGAGATACCCCAGGACACCATCTGTCACCTCATTAAGAGCATGCCCCAACATTGTTAGGCATACATACAAGCACATGAAGGCCATACAAACTACTGAGTACCATTCTGAGTTAATGCAATGAAATTTCAGCAAAATGGACTAACCTGGTGCATTATTTTTTTCACTTTGATTTTTGGGGTGTTTTAAAATTCAGCTCTTTGTAGGTTGATAATTTTAATTTCCATCAAACAACGTGGCATACTTTCATTCCTTGCACGTTACCCCATCTATATAAGTATAGATATCCAGACCCAAAACTTCGTTGCAGCTTGTTGTCACCTGTTTTATATGTGCTTTTTTTTTTTAAACACCTTTTCTGGTCTACCTTCCTGCTCCTGATAGTGTAATGCTTGCCTATTCTGCTTTCTGCTGCCTCATCAGTTCTGAGGCTGCAGTTCTTAGGATCTTGTCAACAGTGCTTTGGTGCTAGAACTGATGGGTGCACCGTGCTCTCCGCCGTTCTGAGCATCAGTCATCTGAACACTTCGCCTCAGGAAGGAAATCGATCTCCTGCCAAGTTCGGGAGAGAGCGAGATGAGTAAGAGAGATAGGGAGTAAGAGAAGGAAACACGTACCCACACCTGCAGCTCTTCCTAGGTGGAAAACTGTGATAGATCTTCTGTCAAAACTAAGAGAGTGTCAGTTTAGTATTATAACAGATGGGGGTTCTAAAAGCTGAAAACAGACAGTGTTTCACAATGCCTAATCAGCTAAAAGCCCAAGAGGAAGAATCTGATTATGCACAACTGTTTACAGTCCCAGTCCTAACTGAAACTCATTTTTTAATTTCAGTATGGCCACTGAATTGTTGCTCCATCACAACAAGAAATCACTGAGTGTAAATTACTTTTGAAAAACTACAGCTGATTATAGATGACATATTAAACTAAGCTAAAATGCACATTGTACATCATAGAGCACACTAAGAAAGTCGCTACAAACTCACCTTCATTTTGTCATATAAATGAAAAATTTACAGTAATCATGATTGTGAAATAAGGGAATGATTTCTATATATTTTTGCTAAACAGTAATTCTTCATTCTGAAATATCTCTAGATTTGTTGGAGGCATGGGGCACCATGAGTGATGAATTACAACTGGAAAAAAGCAAGTAACAACGCTTTGCTATTCTGTTTTGCATACAAGTTTAACTCTTGTCTGATAATCCCTTCGTTTGGACCCCAAGTTATAAAATTATTGTCTTTTTTATTTTACAGTTAAAAAAAAGATATTTCTGCTTACATTGTTTCATTTTTTAAATTAATTATTTAAAAGTAAAAGGTCAAAGTACTGTGTGCTGTCTCCTGTAGAATATACACTATATGAGTATATGAGACTCTGAAAGAAGCACCAGCTAAAGCCAACTGTTCCATTACTGTGGCCTTTAAGCATGTCCCCTGTCTGGTCACGAAGTAAATCCTTTCTGCTATGGTTCAAAGTGAGCCAATATTTGGCCTACTTTCTGTTTGTCATTTGCATTTTTTCTTTTTACATCAAATCCTGTCTGAAAAACTCAACAAAGGCTTTTTTTCTTTCTTTCTTTAAGAGTACACATGATGATTTCGATGTCCATGTTTTTCAAACTTAAAGCTCTGTGCAAGTGTGTGTGTGTGTGGGGGGGGGGTGTACTTATTTGTGTGAGGGGGAAAAGAGACAGTAATAGAGGATGTGGGGAGAGGGAGTTTTGAAAGCAGAAATTAAATGATAAATATGTAAATGCATTCCCATCAGTTGCTAGGTTTCCAAAGTAACATGCTAGCTGCTGTCCAGCTATACCTTCATTCGAAAATTTCTGTCACATAGTGCATGTTGCAAGGTTGCAAGCTGCAGTATATATGTGCACATGCATGTATGTATGTATGCAATGTCAAGTGTTCTGCATGTTTTAGTCTGAATGATTAAGTGCACATATGTTCAGAGTGAGTGGAATTAATTACATTAAAAAAATAAAGTTTGAGATTTAAGGTTTGAGACAGACAGACAGACAGATCGATGTCATCCGTGTACAGGAGGTGGCTGATGGTCACGCCACTCCTCAATCGGTATCCACTCATAGTGATGAGCTGGCTTGGGGGTTGAGTCCTATGCAGAACATCAGTGGGGATAGTGGTATATTTTATACTTGCTGGTGAATTGTGAAATTGCCTTTAAGTCGGTGTCTAGTATTGGGAATGACATATACAAGTCCTGCACAGTGGTCAGAGGGATTTTAAGCCATTCTTCTTGCAGGTAGTGGCCAGGTCACAACGTGATGCTGGTGGAGGAAAAACGTTTCCTGACTCGCTCCTCCAAAACACCCCAAAGTGGCTCAATAATATTTAGATCTGGTGACTGTGCAGGCCATGGGAGATGTTGAACTTCACTTTCATGTTCATCAAACCCATCTTTCACCAGTCTTGCTGTGTGTATTGGTGCATTGTCATCCTGATACACAGCACCGCCTTCAGGATTCAATGTTTGAACCATTGGATGCACATGGTCCTCCAGAATGGTTCGGTAGTCCTTGGCAGTGACGCGCCCATCTAGCACAAGTATTGGGCCAAGGGAATGCCATGATATGGCAGCCCAAACCTATAGCAGCACAGTCGTGTATATTGACCCTGTGGAGCTCCCGACAGACAGTTTTGGTGGAAACAGGAGAGTTGAGGTGCACATTTAATTCTGCCGTGATTTGGGCAGCCGTGGTTTTATGTTTTTTGGATACAATCCGGGTTAGCACCCGAACATCCCTTTCAGACAGCTTCCTCTTGCGTCCACAGTTAATCCTGTTGGATGTGGTTCGTCCTTCTTGGTGGTATGCTGACATTACCCTGGATACCGTCGCTCTTGATACATCACAAAGACTTGCTGTCTTGGTCACAGATGTGCCAGCAAGACGTGCACCAACAATTTGTCCTCTTTTGAACTCTGGTATGTCACCCATAATGTTGTGTGCATTGCAATATTTTGAGCAAAACTGTGCTCTTACCCTGCTAATTGAACCTTCACACTCTGCTCTTACTGGTGCAATGTGCATTTAATGAAGATTGGCCACCAGGCTGGTCCAATTTAGCCATGAAACCTCCCACACTAAAATGACAGGTGTTTCAGTCTCATTGTCCAACCCCTGTATATATACATATCTTGCTTTAGCAATGAGGTCTCTCTCAGATGTCTTTTTGTTCTGTGTCCACTTTCTTATTCCCTTTTTCTTTATTTTCCCACATTTTCCTCACACTTATTGACAAAAGGCCAATGTAGTCTTTCTGGTGTAAATACAGTATATTTGAAGTACATATATTGAATGTGCCATGGCACTCTAGGGTAATCAAAGTTTGTGGTAGCTATGAATGGCATAAAAGAAGGTTATAAGTAATATTTACTGTTGAAGGGAAGCTTTTCACTTTACCATTTTTGGAATAGTTTTTCCAGCTGCCCTTCTAAATAGCCAGTCCTCTGCAGATTATTAAGCTTGCTTTGGCTTTTAAAAGGTTCTTGCAGTACACAGAAACTGAAGAAACAGACTGATTCCTCACAGTTGTGTTACTGGATATGAATTTCCAGCTTTTTCATCCCAATTCTTGCTGTGAATGGCTAGCTGGTACTCTCAGATTTCTTGTCATATGCATGGAAGCTGTCAGCAGGTAAAAAGCAAAATCACTTGGGGGCACTATAAAAATCACTATGTTCAATGAAATCTGCCTAAAAAGTGGTCTAACCTGACTTAACTTAGCTGTGGTCTGTTGTAAATTAAACCACTGTACTAGAAGAATAGATTAGAAAATGGAAAACTGTCTTTGAAATAATCAGCTTTAAAAGAGACAATTTAAAAAAGTCCTTGGCTATATCTTATTAACATCAACCATATCACAGTAGTCACAGTAAAAGGGAAGTGTGCCCTTTCCATATCACAACATAAAATCATCTGGTACTTAGCAGGTATTAAAATTAGGTAAATACAACCTCAGATGAACTACAAAATACGGCAAAAACTCAAAATCCTGGGTACGACAGCAAACCTCAATTAACTGAAGTCATACAGAAAACAATTGCTTCATTATTGCTACTAAAGATGGTTTTACAAGCTATTGAATCAGAGGTGTGCTTCATTTTTTTACACCCTGCTTCTGAATTTTGATTTAGCCTTTGTTAATTAAATAATGACACAGGACCTATTTGAGGTAAGTATACATGTTTTCAGCTTTTATTCTAGCAATTAACAGTACATATAATTTAGTGATTCATTGGGTCACACTTACTGTATTTACATACGGAAGAAGAATGGAGGTTTTCAAGATCCCATTGTCTCTTGTTAGTTATAGCATGTCAGAACGTAATTCTTGCAATTCTCAGCCCCACTGTGGATCATATTAACTTCCCCATTATTGTGAAGGATTGACTAGAGACTCATTTCATTATTTCACAATCATTCAAACTCTTTGCAACCACAATTATTTTCTTGTTTCACATTTCAATTATTTCTTTGTTGATGTGCATTGTTTCTTACTGTGTATCTGTTGTTTTTCACGCTCTAGTTTTCTTGCTCTCAGAGTGAGGTAGGTATTATTACTAAACACCTTCAAAGCTCCAGGGCTCTCTTAAGCTCAACAGACTGACCCATGGAGAGCCATAACAGTGATTTACATTCTACATAAAAGCAATATAACATTTAGTGGAAATGGCTTGGACACAACTGAATTGCAGTAATGAATATAACTGACAAAAGCATAAAAGGCTGCCTCTTAGCTTCCTTCCTGTATTTAATAAAATACTGCCATATATATATATATATATATATATATATATATATATATATGTAAATCCCCCACTTGATTTTGATTGTGTGATTGGCTTGAAGTTGGCATCTAGTTCCCACTGAGCGCTTGATGAAGGTTCTGAGGGTTCTGTTGGTCTTGTATAGTTTCTAGGTATTCCAGGATCCATATGTGTGGCATCGAGTCGTAGGCTTTCTTGTAGTCAATCCAGGCAGTGCACAGGTTGGTCAGTCAAGTCTTACAGTCTAGAGTGACTGCTTTATCTACCAGAAAATGGTGTTTTGCTCCCCTGGTCTCTCTGCCTATTCCTTTCTGGGCCTTGCTTATGTATTGAGTCACGTGCCTACTCATCTTAGCTGCTATGATGCCTGACAGTAGCTTCCATGCTGTACTGAGGCAGGTTATGGGTTGTTAGGTGGATGGGACTGGTCCCTTCTGGGGGTCCTTGGGGATCAGGACCATCCGACCTTCAGTCAGCCATTTTGGATGTGTGTTAGCCTCTAGCAGCGCCTGTGGCTACATTAGTAGCTTACCACCACCAAGTATGATTCAGGTGTGAATGAGTGGTGCACAGAATTGTAAAGCGCTTTGAGCACCGTGAAAAGCGCTATATAAGGCATATTATTATTATTTGTGCTTCCAGGTGCTCATGGAGTGCAGTTAGCTTATTTAGCCAGTAGTTGTGTATCATGTCAGGACCTGATGCTGTCCAGCTCTTGTGAGACTCTTTCCTGGCTGTCTGCCACTGTGATGGTTACTGGATTCTTTCAGGGAGGTCCACTAGGTGTATATAAGGAGGTGTTGTGTGTGTGTTGTATCCTTCTTCCATATGTCCTTCCAGTATTGCACCGTTTCCAGCCTCTGTTCTCATACTGTTTCCCTACCACAGAGAGTACACCTTGGATGGTTCGGTGGAGATGGTGGTGTGTATGTGTGTGTGTGTGTATGTATATATATATATATATATATATATATATATATGTATATACACACACACACACACACACACACACACACGTGCTGGTCTTAAAATTAGAATATCATGAAAAAGTGAAAAAGTGAAACTTCTATATTATATTCATTCGTTACAGACAGACTGATATATTTCAATTGTTTGTTTCTTTTAATTTTGATGATTATAACTGACAACTAATGAAAACCATTTTCCTTCTAAATAAATAAATAATATTTATAAAGCATTTATTAAAGCGTTATATAAGTCTAAGGCATTATTATTATTTATTTATTTAGAATAAAATACATTTGTAGGTTGAGCAGCAGAGTTCAGTATGTGGGTTGTGCCCATGAAAACCTTGCTAAATCACCTCTACTAACATTAGATGGCTTATTCATTTAACAAACAGGGGCTTCAGTAGCATGTGGAAAAACCATACACAGCCACAACAGCCTGGCACCTCCTTCTCATGCTGGTCCTCAGCTTGGTCACACACTGTTGTGGTATCCCATCTCATCCTTCGACCAGCATTTGTTGCAACTCAGCTAAGGTCGTTATGTTGGTCACTCTGGCAAGAACAGGAAGGGAGTGCCACTGGTTGCAGAATCTCATCTCAATATCTCTATGTATGAGATTGCCTCCAGTAATGACAAAGCTCATGACAAATACATGTCCACATGTTTCATATATCACCATATGGTTTTAAGATTAGGTATGTGCCAATCTATTATGTATATCTTGGGTACTAAACAGACCACTTAAACCAACATGGTTAAACAAACACTCAAGCATTTCATGAACACTTGAGAAAAATACACAAAAGGCAAAACGTTTTAACATTATTTCTCTCTTAAAAATCAGATATTCTAATGGAGTCCATCATTCCCTGTAAAGTATCCAAATGCAGGGAGGGTATGATATGTGTGGAAAAATATACAGATGTCATTTTTGGCCTCTTGCCACTGTCTTTCAAAAAGCAATCAGAGTGGCAAATATCAGTATTCTGTGTGCAGAGATGATATGCCATAAGATTTCTAAGATTTCTACACCAGCATTTTCAAAAACATGCACCACATGTTTCAGATACGAGCACACAACTGTCCATTGCCACAGATTTAACTTTTCTTACATTTAGATAAGCTTAATACAGTCATGCCCCTGCAGCGTGGTGCTTGAAGCAGAACACATCCCAAAGTGACAGAAATGGGATGTATCAGGTTGGAAAGTTTAAATCCATTCTAGCAAGCAAAATCAGTGAATGACAGTGTGTGCAGATAACCAACATTGGAGGATAAAAGTTGCCATCCAGAAAACTGAGACTAGATGCAGAAATGCACAGATTTGCATGTGACTATCTGGGGATCTTGCTCCAGGATCACAAAAATACTTTGCATTTTCCCATGCATGCAAAATTCAGGCGGAGCGTCTAATGCATTGTGTATGCAGATATATACCAGCTCATATTCACCACAACTTCTTCAAACTGAGCCAAAAAACCTCCCCCAAAAAACTGCAAATAAATATTTGGACAACAGATCAATTTTTTGTAATTTCGTCTCTAAAAGTGACCACATTGGTTTTAAATCATACAATCAACATGTGATTGAAGTGCACATTTTCAGCTTTAATTCAAGGGGAATGCTTTGGCATAAAATATGAGTATACAATAGGTTTTTCTATCACACATCTCATGCACCCTTTTTTAAGTTAGAAGAGAAAAAAGTTTTCATTGTGAAATTTGGATGTAACACTTTCAACTTTAACCCTTGTAAGACAGGGATGAATAGTGCTTCTCTCATTTGGACCAGATCAGAAAAAGTAGGTACTCTCAGGGAGGACAAATGAAATGTGGACAGAGGATTCAAAAAGGTAACACATGAACAAAATTTATTAACATTGCCACAAGTCGAAAAAAACCAAGGATTCAGTACAACTGAATTTCTTACTGTAAAAAAATGCAATATTAATTTGTAACCGTTTTGAAAGAAAACTGGGCCCAAAAGAAAAATATAATAACCAAAGAAAACAGAATAAATAAAAATAGTCAAAAGTCAGGTCAATGTCAATGTCAAATGTCTAATGTCTCTCTACCCAAAATGTTCAGAGATCTCTCTACCCAAAATGTTCAGAGTAGTAGTTTTGATTTCCCTTTTTGGTTTCCTTAGGTTTTGTCTTATCTGTAACTTTGTGATAGGCGTCCCCTTCCTCGGACGAACACCACAACAGGCCGCCGGCGTCACACCCTCCACGCGTGCAACCCCGTGTACTGCCTCTTCACTCGCCGATTCTTCCTCTGGCTCGCCATCTTCAGAATCCACCCAAAGAATGGGGGGTGGGAAAAACCAACCTGCATAAAGCAGTAATTGATATATCCTCTCGTAAAAGAAAACAAATATATTCTTATCTATATTCTTAAATCTGTCAATCACGAACTGTACAGTATGTTTTTCTATTCATAAACCAATGAATTTGAGTTATTCAACATCACTGTAGCTCCACATTAAAAGTTTGCTCTTTACAGGCAATACACCACAATGTGTAAAGATTTGTGTCATCTTTCTCATCACATAGTGCACATAGTGTGATAAAATAACTACATCAAATCCACATCATGCATCATTTGAATTTTCCTTGCGTGTAGTTTAGTTAATTACACGGTGTGTAGCTGCTCAAAGCATAACCTTCATAGCGGTTATCACATGTTCTAATGACACAGCGATAGCTAGACTCATACAAGAAAATTAAACAGAACAAAAATTTAACAACCACTCAACTTAACATAATACAATAATCTGGCTCCAATTGGTTTTGTTGTTTTCCCTCTTCCTATCACAGAAACCTTTTGACACATACAACCAATATAGTCAAAATGGCGACGACTAGCATATTAGCCAACGCTATATGAAACTCACTCACCGGAGCTTTTTCCACTCGACAGTTTACCAATCCGACGATGTCCGTCAAAGCGGCTCACTCCCAGAATGAAAATACACTCGACAACATTTAAAAAGTATAGTTCCACTGTTAATTTTGGACTTAACAGGCAGTAGAGCGAACGACTCCCCTCCTCTCGGCCATGTGTGTGCTCTAATCAGCCTAATAGCAAGGAAAAAGTAGACCCGGAAAAGAAAAAAACGGCAGACACTACGTCGCTGTCTCCGTACGTGTGGGGTGTATGCGCACCCTGCTGGCAAAAAATAAGAATTGCATGGGGTTTTCACACATCTGAACAGGAAAAATCTGGAGGTTTCCTTGGTGCAACTAATGGGCGTTACATCCTCCCCTCCTAAATCAGCGTGCGTCCCTGCATGCTTAAACTTTATACATCAATTAACTGACCCATGTCAGATGTAGCAGTAAAGTCAAGAGCCTGCATAACAGCTTGGTCTAGACTTTTCAGAATAGAGTGCATAACTAGGGATAAAGGATTCCCAAGTGACCTATATGTCAATCTATCAGGCTCAACTCTATGTCTTGTTGACCTTCTGATCTCTGGCCCTTGAATTTCTTCTCGAACAAGGTTATCTCCCGTCTCTCTTAAGTCCTGCCCATTTGATTCTTCGACTCCTGATTCCTTTTCCATTATCACATCATTTTTATCCTCATCCTTTTCCTCTCTCTCTTTCCCTTCACTAGTTTCGATTGTGTTTCTTTCCACAGACTCATCATTGACTAGTTCACTTCCAACTCCTGCATCATCCACAACAGGTAAGTCTATCAACACAGGTAAGTTTTCTTCCACTTCCTGAGGAATACCCCCTTCTAGGTTTCTGATTGGATGAAACACATCAGCCTCAGGATTCAGACTTGACTCCTCGCAGCTTACTCCATCCCCGTCAGTCAAGTCAACCCTTGTATGAGGGATTTCATGGACAATGGTTACTGTCGGGAATGTGATATTTCCTCTACCAATTTGTGGGCAAGAGTCTACTTCCTCTTCACTTTCCCATGGCTGTTCTAGTTCAGCAACCTCAGGAGGCATTTCACTTTCCTGGGGAGTTTGAGCTTTTCCCTCTTTTTTTCCACTTGTCTCGATTCGTCTTGAATAGAGGAAGCTAGAAACCCACAAGGTAGTAACAAGTCTCTATGAAGTGTCCTCTCTGGACCCTCAGAATTCACTGGAGCAACAACATAGACTGGAGAATCATCAATATGCTTGACAACTTTGTACACTGTACTACTCCATCTGTCTGCTATCTTATGTTTACCTCGGAAGGAAACATTTTTGACAAGGACATGATCTCCTTCTTCAAGAGTAGACTCCCTAACTTTGAGATCATATCTCTGCTTGTTACGTTGAGCAGTCTTTTCACTGTGTTCAATGGCAAGCTTATAGTTTTCTTGCAGATTTTCCTTAAGCTTTCTCACATAATCTGTGTGAGTACCTTTCTTACATCCTTCTGGATGTAGTCCAAATGCCACGTCAATGGGGAGATTTGGCTGTCTCCCAAACATCAACTGGTATGGAGAGAAACCAGTGGTGTCATTTTTGGTTACATTGTATGCATGTACCAGAGGCTGTACATGATCACGCCAATTTACTTTGTCCTCTTCTTGGAGAGTTCCTAACATCTCTAAGAGTGTCCTGTTGAACCTCTCAACGGGATTTCCGCGAGGATGATAAGGAGTTGTTCTTGTCTTCCTTATGCCTAACAGCTGACAAAGGTCTCTGATAAGGACAGACTCAAAATCACGACCTTGGTCGCTGTGAAGACGTTCAGGTAGTCCATAGTGAACAAAGAAATTGTTCCACAAAATCTTGGCTACAGTCTTGGCTCTCTGATCGGCAGTGGGAACAGCAACAGCGTACTTCGTGAAGTGGTCGGTTATGACCAAGATGTTCTTAGTCCCACGCCCATCAGGTTCCAAAGACAAGTAGTCCATACACACTAATTCAAGTGGTCGACTAGTTCTAATGTTCACAAGGCGCGCCGATTTCTCAGCCTTGGCCTTGCGCCGAATACATCTTTCACAGGTTCTGACTCTTTTCTCCACATCCATAAACATTCTTGGCCAATAGAACCGTGTGCGAACAAGATCCAATGTCCTGTCCAATCCCATGTGGCCAATGGAGTCGTGGAGATTTTGGAGTGCTATCTCCCTGAACTTTGAAGGTAAAACCAACTGATAGAAAGGCTCACCCCGGTTCATACGCTTCCGGTACAGAACGCCATTATCTAACACAAGTTGGTCAAACACTCGAAGCATGAGTTGAACTGCCTGATCTTCCTGTCGGCGAACACGGTAAGTGAGACGTTTACCTGCACCAACAAGGTCAATAACTCTGCTGATCTGAGGATCATTTCTTTGCTCTGCCGCCCAATCCTGCTGCGACATCTGAGGTAGTGTGCTAGATCCAGGCAGCAGATCAGCCTGAGAAAACTCAGCTGGGATAGCGCCCACACCAATAGCAAGGCACCCTACTGTGACAGGTGAGTGACTGCCCTCGCTGTCATCTAGAGCATTATATAGCTCATGCCTCTCACAAATAGCTTCAACAGCTTCTTTGGGGAAACTGTGTTCATCTCCTTCATCCACAAACCTTGAGATGAACTGCCTCACTCTGTCGTCCTCAACTTGAGTAGTGAGATCAGTTCCATCTGAATCATGTGGCCGTCTGGATAATCCATCGGCATCAGCATTTCTTTTGCCAGCTCTGTACTGTATGCTGAAGTTGAAGTTCGACAAGGCAGCAAGCCACCTGTGTCCTGCAGCATCGAGCTTGGCTGAGGTCAGAACATAGGTCAGAGGATTGTTGTCCGTCATGACCGTGAATTCTGCACCATAAAGGTAGTCAAAAAAATTTATCAGTGACAGCCCATTTGAGTGCTAAAAATTCAAGTTTGTGAGTGGGGTAACGCCGCTCACAGTTTGACAAGCCTCGACTCGCGTAGGCAATTACCCTCATCTTACCGTCTTGCTCCTGATAGAGAGCTGCCCCAAGCCCATGCAGGCTGGCATCAGTGTGCAAGACATATGGCTTCCTGGAATCAGCGAAGCCAAGCACTGGGGCTGTTGTCAACTTCTCAATGAGCGTTTTGAAAGCTTTCTCACACTCTGAGGTCCATCGCTCATTAAAAGGTCGTTTGAGGTCAGAGTTTGAACATAGCTTTGGACCTTTGGACTTTTTCCGGGGTGGAAGGTACCCAGCAGTCAAAGCATTTAGGGGTTTTGCAATCTTTGCATAATCCCTGACAAACCTCCTGTAATACCCTGTAAATCCTAAGAAGGATTTCAGTTCACTGATGTTAGTTGGACGAGGCCAGGTTGTCAGAGGGGCAATTTTTCCAGGGTCAGTTTCAACGCCATTCTCTGAGACAATGTGACCCAAATATTTGACTGACTTCCTGAAAAAATGACATTTCTCAGGTGACAACTTTAGCCCGAACTCTTTTAACCTGTTCAAGACATGCATGAGGCGGCGTTCATGCTCCTCAAGTGTGTCAGCGAACACAATGAGGTCATCAAGGAACACTATGACCTCCTTGAGATTGAGGGAGCCCACGCATTTTTCCATAACTCTTTGGAAAGTTGAAGGGGCGTTCGTGACTCCTTGGGGCATCCTGTTAAATTCCCAGAAGCCCATGGGTGTGACAAAAGCCGTCTTGTGCTTGTCCTCTTCATCTACCTCCACCTGATAGTAGCCCGATTTCAGATCCATCACAGAAAACCATTTGGACCCTGTGAGAGATGCAAAGGTTTCCTCTATGTTCGGTAAGGCATACGCATCCTTTATGGTCTGGTTGTTCAACTTCCTGTAGTCGACACATAAACGGATGGCACCGTTCTTCTTCTTTACAACAACTATTGGTGAGGCAAAAGGGCTTTCTGATTCCCTTATGATGCCAGCATCCAAGAGTTCTTGTAGATGAAGCCTCACAGCTTCATAATCGGAAGGGTGAATGGGCCTTGCCCTCTGCTTGAAAGGTGTTGGATCGGACAGGCGAATCTTATGTTTGACTGCTGTGGTATGACCATAGTCAAGATCGCCTCTTGCAAATACTTCAGGAATAGAGTTCAGTCTTTGTGCGACCCGCTCTTTCCATTCCCCAGAAAGCGGAGAATCAGTGAAGTCAAAGGTTATTTCGTCTGTGTGGTTTGTGGTACCTGTAGTTGGGCTTTTAACTGTACCAGTTGTGGGGTTGTGTCACCTGGCTCTCTTCAGCTTTACCTGATGAGGTGGATAGAGGGAGAAGAGCTAGGGGGATGGAGAGCTCTGCTATGCTATGTTTTGGGGGAACTGCTATGTTGTGAGTAGTCTCATTTTTGAGCAAAATGGGAACTTTGAAGTGTGTTTGCTGAGGGCTGGACATAACATAGCTACAAAAAGACAACCCACTAGGTAGACTGGAGTTAATGGATGGCTCCACTAAGAAAGGAACTCCCTTGTTTGTGGGCACCTTCCTTACATAGCCACTCAAAACCTTTTTCTCACCAGCTGGAATTACAATGGCTTTCTTACATTGTAACTTTACTGTCCTCACCATGTCACTGCTTTGTTTTGTCTGACACACATTGTAAATGTTACGAATGAGAGGTATATTGGTGCCTAACAGAGCAGGAAACTCTGCACTGGACTTGCAATCCGGGACAATGAGAGCTAAAGTGCTAACATGCTCAGCTCTACCTGTGAAGTTTTCTGGAAACTGCACATTAATTTCAACATAGCCCAGATAAGGCACTTTTTGACCGCCTGCACCCTCCACTTCAAGAATATCCCTAAGGGGCAGGATCGGTAGGGAAGACAGGTAAGCATCATGAAAAGATTTGGAAATTGTAGTAACCTGTGACCCAGAATCAATGATTGCTTGACATTGGACTTTTTCAATGTTAATGACAGCAACTGACCTTGGCCCTACCAAGCCATTTAGAAGCTCCTTCTCAAAGGTGTGCATATGTTCGCATTTGACTCTCTTTTCTTTGTGTCTTATTTTGGGACTCTCATCAAACTCTGTGGCTCCAGTAGGTCCCTTTACCGGGAGCCCATCCAGTTTAAAGGCAAACCCTGTTTTGCACGCCACTCATCTTGCCTTGCTTTTAATTCTTTGTATTTTCGGTCAACAGCAGCTTTGTTTATCTGGTTTTCACACACTTTGGCTATGTGGCCATCTTCACCACATCGGAAGCAGAACCAAGCCCTAGGCTGAGATTTGTGTGTTACCTGATGAGCTTGTGCCTCAATTCTAGGTGTATGCACAGCTGGATTATCAGTTGACACTGTTTCTGACATTTTAACACATTTTCTGTGTTTCTTAGGTTTCGTGCTGAGCTGCAGCCTCAGTTCAGCAAGCTGCTTCTTTAAATTTTCTGTCTCAGAGATGTATGCTTGGAGGACACTTGAATTTGGATCTCCACAAGGAGATACGTCTGGAAGGGATTGCACATTTATTGTGGCCTTCTGCTTCGAGACCCCAAAATGCCGGTGCATTCGATCCAACTTAGCTGCCCTTCTATCTTCTTCTGACCGCAACTGTAACAGCAGCTCTGCAAAACCAGCATCTTTCTCCGGCTTCAGTTCCAACTGCATGATGAGATCACGGTCCCAACAGCCACGTTTAAACTGTTTCAGCAAGTGACGATTTGCTGCTGACTGACTTACTCCATTTTTCTTCACAGCGGTGTTGAGCAACACCTGCAACCTCTGCAAATACTCTGAGGCCCTTTCACCAGAGTTTTGATAAGTGTTCAAGAACCTGGCAAAAATTTCATCACCATCCTCTACCAGACCATAAGCAGAATCCAACAGCTTCACATATTCCTCAGGATGAGCTGAGGAACCTAGCTGCCTAACAACATCAGAGGCTGGAGCAAGCAAACTTTCTAATATTTTCCTCCGCTGGACATCCAGCGAGGCTCCATCTTGGAACATCAAATCTACATGGAGACACCATGTTTCAAAATCAACCTCTCCGGGAGGCTTGGGCACCCTACCAGAGAAAGGGCGTAACCACCGGGATGAGCTCTGACAGGTGGAAGAATCATTTTTGATCACATGCTCAACCACAATACGCTGCACGTCAGATGGATTTAGCTCATCATCTCTCAGTTTCAAAGTTTTAAACTTTTTCATCTTCTTCTGCACTGCAGGTTGAGCTACTTTATCTGTTTTAGTGCTAACTGGTGAGAGGATGGTCTTTGACAGGTCAGTTTTTCTGACCCTAGACTTGCATATGAGGGTGCTAGCGCTGTGTTCAGAGTGAACACTCTCATCAGAGGGAGACTCACTGCCACTGCTTAAAGCAAGAAGCGTGCCTGTGCGAGGGACTACAGTCTGACTTGCTGTATCCATAAGTGTATTAACACTATCTACCTGCCATGTCACTGCAGGATTGTTCACATTTGTGATCTCAAGAGGAAAATTTAACACAAATGATCGCCATCGGCGATGTCTGAATCAAACTCTACAATAGCTGTGTCTTTTTGCACTGCATCTGAAAGCCGTACTACTTTGATTACAGTCCCATATGTTCTTAACGAAGCTATGATATCAGAATCAGTGTCGGTTTTGACCAGACTGCTTACACAAATGGACCGTTCAACACCAATACCATACATTTGTTCAATATCCATGTTTGTGTTTGACTCTACACACACAAAAAATGTTACAAAATGCACCTCCAGTGGCAGATCACATGGAACATGTAAAAAGTCCTTTCAAATTTGCGTTAAAACCTTTGTCCACTTCCTGATTATATCCTCCTGGCTGGCTCGCCACAGAAATTGAC
Source organism: Pterophyllum scalare (assembly GCA_024447675.2). Taxonomy (NCBI): domain Eukaryota; kingdom Metazoa; phylum Chordata; class Actinopteri; order Cichliformes; family Cichlidae; genus Pterophyllum; species Pterophyllum scalare. The sequence goes on along the minus strand of JAMQGT020009315.1, from coordinate 1,534 downwards.
GATGTAACACTTTCAACTTTAGCCTTGTAATAACAGGGATGAACAGTGCTTCTCTCATTTGGACCAGATCAGAAAAAAGTAGGTACTCTCAGGGAGGACAAATGAAATGTGGACAGAGGATTCAAAAAGGTAACACATGAACAAAATTTATTAACATTGCCACAAGTCGAAAAAACCAAGGATTCAGTACAACTGAATTTCTTACTGTAAAAAATGCAATATTAATTTGTAACCGTTTTGAAAGAAAACTGGGCCCAAAAGAAAAATATAATAACCAAAGAAAACAGAATAAATAAAAATAGTCAAAAGTCAGGTCAATGTCAATGTCAAATGTCTAATGTCTCTCTACCCAAAATGTTCAGAGATCTCGCTACCCAAAATGTTCAGAGTAGTAGTTTTGATTTCCCTTTTTGGTTTCCTTAGGTTTTGTCTTATCTGTAACTTTGTGATAGGCGTCCCCTTCCTCGGACGAACACCACAACAGGCCGCCGGCGTCACACCCTCCACGCGTGCAACCCCGTGTACTGCCTCTTCACTCGCCGATTCTTCCTCTGGCTCGCCATCTTCAGAATCCACCCAAAGAATGGGGGGTGGGAAAAACCAACCTGCATAAAGCAGTAATTGATATATCCTCTCGTAAAAGAAAACCAATATATTCTTATCTATATTCTTAAATCTGTCAATCACGAACTGTACAGTATGTTTTTCTATTCATAAACCAATGAATTTGAGTTATTCAACGTCACTGTAGCTCCACATTAAAAGTTTGCTCTTTACAGGCAATACACCACAATGTGTAAAGATTTGTGTCATCTTTCTCATCACATAGTGCACATAGTGTGATAAAATAACTACATCAAATCCACATCATGCATCATTTGAATTTTCCTTGCGTGTAGTTTAGTTAATTACACGGTGTGTAGCTGCTCAAAGCATAACCTTCATAGCGGTTATCACATGTTCTAATGACACAGCGATAGCTAGACTCATACAAGAAAATTAAACAGAACAAAAATTGAACAACCACTCAACTTAACATAATACAATAATCTGGCTCCGATTGGTTTTGTTGTTTTCCCTCTTCCTATCACAGAAACCTTTTGACACATACAACCAATATAGTCAAAATGGCGACGACTAGCATATTAGCCAACGCTATATGAAACTCACTCACCGGAGCTTTTTCCACTCGACAGTTTACCAATCCGACGATGTCCGTCAAAGCGGCTCACTCCCAGAATGAAAATACACTCGACAACATTTAAAAAGTATAGTTCCACTGTTAATTTTGGACTTAACAGGCAGTAGAGCGAACGACTCCCCTCCTCTCGGCCGTGTGTGTGCTCTAATCAGCCTAATAGCAAGGAAAAAGTAAACCCGGAAAAGAAAAAAAACGGCAGACACTACGTCGCTGTCTCCGTACGTGTGGGATGTATGCGCACCCTGCTGGCAAAAAATAAGAATTGCATGGGGTTTTCACACATCTGAACAGGACAAATCTGGAGGTTTCCTTGGTGCAACTAATGGGCGTTAC
>JAMQGT020009314.1:0-39358 GCA_024447675.2 Pterophyllum scalare | reverse complement strand
GTCGCTTTATTTTACCGAAGGGTCAGATGCATCTCTCAGGTCTTTGCTGGAATTTTTTTTTTGCTGTTTCTTAGGAACATGACTTTCAGATATTGTTCATCTGCTGTTTTTAAGCCTCTCATTTCTTCTTTTGTCCTCCACGTGTCTAATTTCTCAAAATTTAAAAGCTATGCCGCACACCATGCAGCGATATGACAAGTCTATAGTTCTTTGGGAATCACCTTTTTGGTGCAAAAATACAATTTTATGCCTGTCAAATTGTTATGGGATAGAGGGTGAAACATCCACGATAGGCGGCCTCCAGCTGATGACCCTGCAGCTGACCTTTTTTTCACTGGAGGAAGTGAGACGGGCTTAGTGCAGGAGCAGCAGAAACAGGAGCAGGAGAAACATCACACCTGTACAAGAATCTGTTGTCTCAGGCGTTATTCATAGATTCTGTTAAAGAAATGGGAACAAATGATGTATTTTTGAGACAGGCTGCGCGCAACAAAGTCCAATTTAAAATGGGTTCTTTGCTTGTCTGTATGTGTAGACACTGGTTCATCCTTTGAGTTTGGTGCTTTTTCATGTTTAGGGACACTTCATGACTGTGGGTGTGAGTGCTGCTGGCCTATAGTCATTCAGTCAGGTGAGGTCTTAGGAGCAGGCATGATGGTTGCTGTCTTGAAACAGGATGGGGCTATTATTTATTGCAATTTATACCTTGACTACAGCCTTGTAATAGAGACTCAACTTTGCAACAGGTGACTCACATCCAGGTGTTAGCGGTCACACCTGTGTTACCGGATACAGTGCGTTTTTTTAATGATTAAACCTTTACAATCTAGATTACAGTTCTTGTAACATGTGCTGTCTTTACTTCTCGTGTGGTTAACTTCATTTTATTTTATTTCACCTTTTTGGTTTTATTTCATTTTGTAAAGCAGCAACTTTGTAACATTATCATAAGGAGCTTTAAACAAAGTTTATTATTACTGTCTTGTAATGGAGTATTTTACAACTACTTTTTTTAAAGGGTCCAAACACTTCCTACATTATCACAGCGCGACAGGCTTTTTATTTTGAAAGCTTCGGTCCGGAAGATGTACTTTTGTACAGCCCAAACTTGGAGCATGAGTGTAGTGGTCCGCTTCTCCCCTCGCTCTGTTATTTGGACTCAGTCATGTCGAACAACAGCGCCGCCAACAGCAGTTTAGTCATCGCTCAGAAGGCGGTGAAACAGCTTCGCCTGGAGGCCAGCGTTCGTCGAATAAAGGTGAGCACACCTGGCTTTACGCTTGAACTCAACACCTGAAACTCTGCACACTCCGCTGCCTGTGCGCGTGACTCCCGCCCCGAAGCGCAACTCGAGCTTAACGCGGCGCGCGACGCAGTTAATTACTCCGTCAATTAGCGTCAAAGTGGATACATTTAATATGTTTTCAGCCAACTCCGCATTCATCTCAGTGTCACGGCAAGTGTTCTGTTCTTAAACCTGAACTCCGTTTGCGCCTGTTAAAAAGTGTACAGCCTTACCAACTGATAGAAACGGTGTCTTGTTTATTCTCGCATTCAGAAGGGCATCAGATTACCTGATATGCATACCACTGCAATAACCGATATTTGATTCATTTCCATGTTAGTCTGTGGAAAGCCGCTCACGGTGTCATTTCTTGGTGTGCAGCGGAATGGTGGCAAAACAGACTTTTCTCTGGGCGCGCAGGCACAGTGGCAGCTTTGTTAATTGTGGTGCTGTGTGACTGGAGTGATTGTTGGGTGGCTACTTATTTTAGAACAGGAGTCAGACCACTTTCAAGTGTGTCTGTGTTTGGTGAATTAAGAAATCACACAACAGTTTCATTCAGCCTGCAAGTTCTTGCCAAAACACACACAGAAGGAGTACATTTATGATATTGTCAAGATAGTTTTATGATATGGAACATTTTCACGTTATTTCTGTTGTACTGGGGCATGCACGGGATTTATTACGCGGGGCTGCACAAGGCTGAGGGAAGCACAGGAAATCCAAATGTTCCCTCAGAAACAGATCCCGAGTTTTTATTCAGGGCATAAAACATTTGGGGATGATTTTGAGGCTCATGTGCTGCCCTGTGCCCTCATGCAGATGGTATTATATGAGAAGCGGCTTTGCACAGTTTAAACATTGTTTTCAGTATAAAACCTATTTCACTAATTTGTGAAAGAAGTATTATTAACAAGTAAAAGTCATAATCCTACAAAAGTAACAGTACAAAAGATTTTGCAGTTGGTGGTCGGGGTGAGGGGGTGGGGCTTTCGCTCATTGGCTAATGATTTCTCAATCATTGGTGCTTATCTATAAACGCATCCTGGATAATCCTCACATCTGAAATTTATAGTGACCAAAATTCACAAAAGGACTGAACAGTATAAACGGGAATGAATGACTAGCCCGCAAACTCCTCGGGAAAGTGCTTATAGAGGTCAGATCCGATGGCCGACTTCCACAGGGACCAGTCTTTCTTTGTAATTGCATCGCCCCCTGGTGGCCATCAGAAAGACTGCAGGATTACTGACAGGTTGGCTTCACTTTTCAGACACGGAAGGTACGCCCTCTTTTATAGTGTGTCTGTGCACGCTGTAGTGATGGGAAGTTCGGCTCTTTTCAGTGAGCCGGCTCTTTAGGCTCGGCTCCCAAAGAAGAGCCGGCTCTTCAGGCTCTCGAACGGCTTTTTACTTGTTATCATTTGTAGCCTCATATTTTAGCCTAAATAAGCAAAAATGAATGGTTTGTGTGCTGAGATGCCCTCTTTTTATGATAAAGTTTATAATTGCTTTATTTTGTCCTGTTAAAAAAAATCTTACTTTTGTTTAACATTTTAAATAAACTTTTAATGGAACACAGGACAAACAAACACACGGACTTATTTTGCTTTGTGTTCCAGTAGGTCGGGTTATAGTTGCAGTTTTGGGGAGGGCGGGGTATGCCACAACAGTTTTTTGTTCGGGACCAGACTCACCAGGGTCATTAGACGGAGACCTAGCTTGCCCTCTCTCCTCCAACTGCACCAAGTGATGGACAGTTCTTATATGTTGGTGCAGGTTTGTGGTGGAACCTGCTCTCACTGTAATTTTCAACTTGCAATGACAGCACTGTGCTCTGCTATTTCCAATTCCCTTAAATTGCAGCCAAATGCTGCTTCTTTTACGAGTATCACTCATATTCATGTGTTTTAGCAGCCGCTGTTTGTACCTGGACTATGACCACATATGGTGAAATAATTATCTCCCCCTCTGCTTTAACTTAATGCTATAATCCCATGTCCCCCTGTGTGATTGGCTGCATGGTGTGCCCATCAGTTCTGCCCCTGTCCTCAGGTTTGTGAGCAACTGGGGAACCAGCTCTCATTCAACGGGAGTCGGCTCTTCTGACTCACTACCAAGCATCGGCTCTTAGAGCCAGCTCTTTTGCGAGCGACACATCACCAGTGCACAGTCCTGCACCTGCACGTTTCTAACTCGTGCCTTTCAGCTGCTGGCACTGTGATGCAAACCTTGGGAACAAATGTCCCCCGCGCCGACATGGTTGCTGTTTAGTCATGCCTAGCCATCAGACCAGGCCACTAGTACCTACCCCACGGTTGATACGTATGAAAAAAATGGAAATTGGTTTCATTTTTGTAAGTTTTAATATTTTGATAGGCAAAGAAAATATGGGGATATGGGAATCTGGGTCCATTATGAGGAAATCACAAACTGTAGCATCCAAAATCCATTCACTAGAGGTGCAGCTGCTGCACTGTGATTGGTTGATGAGATATTTGCATTAAGCAGTTGAATAGGTGTGCCAATAAAATTGTATATGGTGCATGTGAGTGTATACACATATTATGTTATTAGTGCAGTTACACTGAAAAGGGAAATGACAGGGTCCATGTTTATTAACCTTATTAACTTACCAGCGATGTACAGTACTGTGCAAAAATCCTGAGCCACCCATCATTTCTTTATATTTTGATGGGAAATGGTTGCAGCGATTTATTGAAACACGTGCAAACATACATGGAAATATCTTATAGAAGGCAAGACCAGTCTGTGCAATTCTAACAAGCTTCAAAGTCAATATTTGGTATGACCACTTTTATTCCTCAACTCACCCTGAACCCTTTACCAGCTTTCTTGTAATTTTTTTTAAAGCAGTCTTCAAGAATAGTTCTCCAGGCTTCTTGAAGGACATTCAGAGCTCTTCTTTGGATGTTAGCTGCTTTTCTTCTGTTCTGTCAGGATGATCCCACACTGCTTTGATAATGTTGGGATTCGGCTCTGGGGAGGCCAGTCGATCACTGATAGTGTTCCACTTTTCTATCCAGGTGTACTTTTAGCGCGTTGGCAGTGTGTTTGAGATCATTGTCATGCTGAAAAATCAGGCACTTTCCAGATGGAATTGCATGATGGGTCAAAATCTGATGGCAGTTTTCTGCAGTCAGTCAATTTTGACAAGATGCTCCAAACCACTGGCTGAAATACTACACCAAACCATGAGAGAACAGTGGTCTACCTCAGTGTTGTACCTCTCCGTGCCTCCGTACACATTGACGATTATTTTAACCAAAAATTTACAATTTGGATTCGTCCCTCTGTAAGATTTCTTGCCACTGATTTTCAGTCCAGTTTTTGTGTAATGTGATGTCTTTGTGCGATGTCTGAGCGAGCTACAACGAGTTCTCAGTGACATGCTACGAGCTAAAGGCGGTAGAAGAAGAAGCTACTTTCCGTTGCTCACGTGTCTGATTTGGCAGAGTTTTACACCACGTGCCCTTCCTGATGCAACCCCAAAAGGAGATTTGTGTCTCCGGCTAGAATCAAACCAGCGACCTTTCGCTTGCCAAGTTAAAGTGTTAATCACATAGCTCAAATCAGTACAGTTTAATAAACGACCTCAGCTGGGTGGTAATTACAGATATGGATTAAATGCTTGCTTCTTCTCAGGTTTCTCAGGCTGCTGCAGAACTGAAAACCTTCTGTTTGCAAAATGCCCACAAAGACCCGCTGCTCACCGGCGTGCCCTCCAGTGATAATCCATTCAGGCCTCCCAAGTCATGTGTCCTCCTCTGAGGTGTGAGCACCGCTCTCTTCTTGTTTCAATCTTTATATATAGATTTGTGCTGGGTTTTTTTAGATGCTAAACAACAAGATTGTTGTCTTTTAGAGCACAAGATACATCCCTGTAAGCTAAATCTGCTTGTTGTCTTTGTAGATCTGCGGAGTGCGTGACACTGAGGCAGACTCCTCATCGGGCTAATGTGGATTTGTGTCCTGTGCAGCACCACTGCTGAAGATGAAGACCAGACCCTGAGTTAGGCAGTGAAGGAGCTGGAACATTTAGCCAATGTTATTTTAATGATATGTGTGTTTCTGTATACTTCATAGAGTTACACAATAAAACTTCAACTGTGCAATTTGAGTCCGTCGATAGAGTTACCTGACAAATAACACGAGCTGCTGTGCAGTTAATTATACCGACAGGCCGTCCACACCTGTGTGCTCCAGTTTCAGTTTCTAACATTTCGTTTCTATGGCACTTAGCACGACTAGCAGGCCACTGCTAATGTTAGCAGATAACAAGTATGAAAACTTGTGGTTATCAAAAACCAACAAAGTGACAGCCCAAAAGGTCAGGGTTCAAAATGGGCAACATCACAGTGGCTGCATTTATCTTTTATCGGCAACTATTTTTTGTTTGTTTTGGCCTGCTTGTTTTCTGACGCACTAGATGACATCATTCAAAATGACTCCATTTATGAACATCAGTTTTGGAGGAACAGGAGCTGATTTAAATGTCCATTTTTTTTACCACTGCAGATGACTGTGAGCTCATGTAACTAGCATTAACTGTTTAACTGTGAGCCGTCTTCAGCAGAGATATAAATGAAGTTCACCGAGCAGGAAGCTTATTAAAGAAACGTTAACCTAAATCAACCTGAATATCTTTGAAATTTGGACCGTTGGCAGATAAATCCAATCAAGATCAAGGAAGAGAATAAATAATAATAATAATAATGCCTTAGACTTTTCACGGTACTCAAAGCGCTTTACAATTCTGTGCACCATTCATTCACACCTCAATCATACTTGGTGGTGGTAAGCTACTAATGTAGCCACAGCTGCCCTGGGGCAGCCTGACAGAAGCGTGGCTGCCAATTTGCGCCTACGGCCCCTCCGACCACAACCACAGTCACACTTAGGCAATGTGGGTTAAGTGTCTTGCCCAGGGACACAATGACAGCACACGCTCAGACGGGGACTCGAACCCGCGACCCTCCGGTTGCAAGGTGAGCACCTACCCACTTATTGATTTATCCCAAAAGTTGAGAAATGGCTTTACTATAGCGGGCACAAATGTGAGAAAGTGATTGAGTAAATTAAAAACTAAAGGAGCTTAAAATGAGGTGTTGTGGTATGTTGTGTGTTGTAAAGGATTTGTGCGTTTGTCCTTATGGCAGCAGATCTAAAACAGGTGTCAGAGAAGAAGTGCAGAGCATCATTATACACAGAAAACTCAGACTATATGTTATATGTATTTGATTTCATAGAATAATGTAAAAAGAAGAGCAAATGTTTTACAGTGACTTCAGTTTACAGTGTTGTGAAATGTGCCAGATATTGACCCTTACGGTTATTACACCTAGCTTTGCTCGCACCGTTAACGTATCAGCTATTAAACATATTACATTCAATTATTACCCTAATAATTTGCACCCTGTTTAGTTTATCCTCTTTTCTTCTTTTATGAATACATATAAGTGAAGATGTACTGCTTATGTACCTTAATACTTTATTAATAAAGTATCCCCCCGCACACCATCGCTCAGCCCTGACGTTATCAGGCATGTGGGGGCCACACAAACTACTGATGACCATTTTGAGTTGCTGCAGTGAAATCTCAGTAAAATGTTGTAACCTGCTGCATCATTTTCTCACTCTGAATTCAGCCTCTGTAGGTTGATAATTTTCATTTCCATCAAATGATGTGGCGTCCTTTCATCCCTAACACATTACCCAGGACATGTCAATTTAATAATTGATCAACATATTGATTTATTGTGCCTTACAGAAACCTGGTTACAGCAGGATGAATATGTTAGTTTAAATGAATCAACACCCCCGAGTCACACTAACTGTCAGAATGCTCGAAGCACAGGTCGAGGAGGTGGCGTAGCTGCAATCTTCAATTCCAGCTTAGTGATTAATCAAAGACCCAGACAGAGTTTTAATTCTTTTGAAAGCCTGACTCTTGGTCTTGTCCACTCTAATTGGGAAATTCAAAAACCTGTTTTATTTGTTATTATCTATCGTCCACCTGGTCCTTACTCAGAGTTTCTGTCTGATTTCTCAGACTTTTTATCTGATTTAGTGCTCAGTTCAGATAAAATCATTATAGTGGGTGATTTTAACATCCATGTAGATGCTGAAAATGACAGCCTCAACACTGCATTTAATCTATTATTAGATTCAATTGGCTTCTGTCAAAATGTAAAGGAGCCCACCCACCACTTTAATCATACTCTGGATCTTGTCCTGACATATGGCATAGAAGCTGAAGACCTAACAGTATTCCCTGAAAGCCCCCTCCTGTCTGATCATTTCTTAGTAACATTTACATTTACTTTAATGGATTACACAGCAGTGGGGAATAAGTTTTATTACAGTAGAAGTCTTTCTGAAAGTGCTGTAACTAAGTTTAAGGATCTAATTCCTTCATTATTATGCTCTTCAGTGCCATGTGCCAACACAGTGCAGAGCAGCTACCTAAACTCTGCTCCCAGTGAGGTAGATTATCTCATCGATAGTTTTACATCCTCATTGCGTACGACTTTGGATACTGTGGCTCCTCTGAAAAGGAAAGCCTCAAATCAGAAGTGCCTGACTCCGTGGTATAATTCACAAACGCGCAGCTTAAAGCAGATAACCCGTAAGCTGGAGAGGGAATGGCGTCTCACTAAAGTAGAAGATGCTCACTTAGCCTGGAAAAAGAGTTTGTTGCTCTATAAAAGAGCCCTCCATAAAGCTAGGACATCTTACTATTCATCATTAATTGAAGAAAATAAGAACAACCCCAGGTTTCTTTTCAGCACTGTAGCCAGGCTGACAAAGAGTCAGAGCTCTGTAGAGCCCAGTATTCCTTTCACTTTAACTGGTAATGACTTCATGGATTTCTTTACAAATAAAATTTTAGACATTAGAGGAAAAATTATTCAAAACCATCTCCAAGGTTTATCTTCATGTTCGGCTGCTTTCAGCACTGCTGGTATTTGTTTAGACTCTTTGGCTCCAGTTGATCTTTTGGAGTTAACTTCAATAGTTACTTCCTCCAAACCATCAACATGTTTATTAGATCCCATTCCTACTAGACTGTTCAAAGAAGTCTTTCCAATTATTGATGCCTCAATCTTAAATATGATCAATCTCTCTTTATTAGGTGGCTATGTACCACAGGCCTTCAAGGTGGCAGTAATTAAACCGCTACTTAAAAAGCCATCACTTGACCCAGCTGTCTTAGCTAATTATAGGCCAATCTCCAACCTTCCTTTTCTCTCCAAAATCCTTGAAAGAGTAGTTGTAAAACAGCTAACTGATCATCTGCAGAGGAACGGTTTATTTGAAGAGTTTCAGTCAGGTTTCAGAATTCATCACAGTACAGAAACAGCATTAGTGAAGGTTACAAACGATCTTCTTACAGCCTCTGACAGTGGACTCGTCTCTGCGCTTGTCTTGTTGGACCTCAGTGCAGCTTTTGATACTGTTGATCATAACATTTTATTACAGAGATTAGAGCATGCCATAGGTATTAAAGGTACTGCACTGCAGTGGTTTGAATCATATTTATCAAATAGACTCCAATTTGTTCATGTAAATGGGGAGTCGTCTTCACACAGTAAGGTTAATTATGGAGTCCCACAGGGTTCTGTGCTAGGTCCAATTTTATTTACATTGTACATGCTTCCCTTAGGCAGTATTATTAGAAAGCATTGCATCAATTTCCATTGTTATGCAGATGATACTCAGCTTTATCTATCCATGAAGCCAGATGACACACATCAGTTAGTTAAACTGCAGGAATGTCTTAAAGACATAAAGGCCTGGATGACCTCTAATTTCCTGCTACTAAATTCAGATAAAACTGAAGTTCTTGTACTCGGCCCCACAAATCTTAGAAGCACAGTGTCAAACCAGATACTTACTCTGGATGGCATTACTTTGGCCTCCAGTAACACTGTGAGAAATCTTGGAGTCATTTTTGACCAGGATATGTCCTTCAATGCACATATTAAACAGATATGTAGGACGGCTTTTTTACATCTGCGCAATATTTATAAAATTAGAAACATCCTTTCTCAGATTGACGCTGAAAAGTTAATCCATGCATTTATTACTTCTAGGCTGGACTACTGTAATTCATTATTATCAGGCTGTCCTAAAAACTCCCTGAAAAGCCTTCAGCTGATCCAAAATGCTGCAGCTAGAGTACTGACAGGGACTAGAAAGAGAGAGCATATTTCTCCCATATTGGCTTCTCTTCATTGGCTCCCTGTTAAATCCAGAATAGAATTTAAAATCCTTCTCCTAACATACAAGGTCTTGAATAATCAGGCCCCATCTTATCTCAAAGACCTCATAGTACCGTATCACCCCAATAGAGCACTTCGTTCTCAGACTGCTGGCTTACTTGTGGTTCCTAGGATACTTAAAAGTAGAATGGGAGGCAGAGCCTTCAGCTTTCAGGCCCCTCATCTGTGGAACCAGCTCCCAGCTTGGATTCAGGAGACAGACACCCTCTCTATTTTCAAAATTAGGCTTAAAACTTTCCTTTATGATCAAGCTTATAGTTAGGGCTGGATCAGACAACCCTGAACCACCCCTTAGTTATGCTGCTATAGGCCTAGGCTGCTGAGGGGGGTCCCATAATGCACTGTTTCTTCTCATTCACCTTTATTTACTTGTTTATACTTCACTCTGTACTTAATCATTATTATTAATCTCTGGCTCTCTTCCACAGCATGTCTTTTGTCCTGTCTCTCTCCACTCAGCCCCAACCAGTCGCAGCAGATGACTGCCCCTCCCTGAGCCTGGTTCTGCTGGAGGTTTCTTCCTGTTAAAAGGGAGTTTTTCCTTCCCACCGTCGCCAAGTGCTTGCTCATAGGGGGTCGTTTTGACTGTTGGGTTTTCTCTGTGTTATTGTAGGGTCTTTACCCACAATACAAAGCGCCTTGAGGCGACTGTTTGTTGTGATTTGGCGCTATATAAATAAAATTGAATTGAATTGAATTGAATTGAATTGAATGTCAGTGTAGATATCCTGCATGACTTTTTCCCTGCTGAGATGTGATGTGTTTAGAGTTCCTTTGATTTTTTTTGAGCAGTATGGTTTCATGGCCAGGTGAAGCCTGCTCCCCATGACAACCAAAACTGATGAAAGAGCTGGAGTTGATTCCAAGTGTTGAGCTTGCATTTGGTGTAGTAAGGTAGAGTAGGTGATGACAGAATTATTTCTTTGTACAGAGTGGCCCACAAACAAGAAGCACCTGAAGGCGGCTGCAGTGAAGGCCTGGCGGAGCATCTCGCAGCCTTTGGTTATATCCACGGGGTTTATTAGAAGTGTAACATTCGACGGGGCAGCCGAGACAATTCCCCCAGGGCCCAGAAAGTAAGAGGGGCCCAGTCAACGTGATGGACATCACAAAGAGTTGATTTTCTTCTCAAACTATACCTGGATTATTGAGCAGGCACCGACATACATATAATCTTATTAACTTCCTTACATCCTTACATTAAAGTTGGACAGATTATAAGAGTTTGACTGCATATTTAGGTTATGTTTCTATCTTTTAAACCAAAGCATGAATTGAATTGATCAATCATTTTGCACGCCACCAAAGTCGCTTTTCTGGAAAGCACTGATTTGGGGGAGGGGGCTGTTCCATGCTTGTAGACAATGCAGTAGTCTTTATGCTATTTTAGCAAGGCTGAATCTGATTTGGGCTTGTGGTAGCCTGGATGAAGAAGATGGTGCGAGTTACCTAAGCTTAGATAAATGTGTCCATTCCCTGACCTCTAACTGCTGTATGGTATTACTTTTGCACTTACAGTGTGTGTGTGTGTGTGTGTGATGACGGGGGCTGAGATACAGCTTTTGTTTAACAGGTGTGTAAAAACCACATCTTGCATCTCCCTATCAAATTTTATTTTGGATGACGTATTGCGCTTCTGGTGTTTACGCAGTACTCGCCTTCAGCCGCTAGGTGGCAATATTGCAAAGGCTGATCAGGTTAGTGCCCAGTGCGCCTCCAGCAGAGACCAGTGCGTGGTTGGATGTGAGCGCCACCGATCTGTCTCTACTTCCAGAGCGAAGATGGCGGTCTCGGTGTTCCGCGGCGTGCGGCTTCTCTCCATCGGAGACGCCAACGGAGACATACAGCGACACTCGGAGCAGCAGCCGCTGCGGCTAGAAGTCAAAACCTCACAAGATGCTGCCCTCCTCAATCTCTCCAATGGTGAGTTGACCTTTTTCCGCAGCTGATCCGCGGATGGTCGGCCCGACTCTACTGCCACCGCTAATGCTATGCAGCGTTAATGCTTACAGGCTAATCTGGCCAGCGTTAGCAGCCGAGAAGCTAACGCATCTTGCGAGACCACGTCGCCACCTCCTGCCCGTCACGAGGAAGCCCTTAAAACTCTGTTTTATCATCGTCCCGTGGGGGTTTTAAGGTTGCTAACTTTAGGCTCACGCCACCCACACGACTTCAGGCTTTGGGAGCCCACTGGAAATGTATAACGCAACGCATACGGCGCAGCGTAAGCGCATCAGTGAGCGGGGCAGCTAAGTAATGTGTACTTTAATGCTAGTTAAACAATGCCACTAGCCCCGGCCTCAGCGGTGATGCGCCAGCACGGTCGCATTTTGTTTTCTTCCTTTTCTCCTTCTTATCTCACGAACGTCTGTTTTTGTCAGACAAATATGCACAATATTCTCGTAAATAAGCGAATACCTTTGTGCCCCCCAGAGACCCGGGTTAGACGGATTTGAGTGTTTAGCTCGTGGACTAGCTTCCCTGAATTGTTTTGGATCCGAGAGCGGAGGGCATCAGTCCTGACCCGCTGTGGCGTGCTGTCATCTTTGCTGCTCTATATTTTAGCCGTCAACACGCTCGCTTTAAAAATACCTTTAAAACTTGCACTTTACGTGAAGGGATAAGGTCCTGATGTTTTGGTGGCAAGACGAAACTGGGCCCTCATTACTTATGCGTTTATCTTTGTTCTCGTTGGAACAATAGCCGGCTCCCCGCCGCCGCCGCCTCCTTCCCTCCTGCGTGGAGGCAGCAGCGGAGCCGCTCCGCTCCTCCGCGGGTTTTCTATTCAGTGGGATGTCCCGCTGAAAAGAAACGGCCGCGTTGCAGTCGCCTGCTGATCTGATGCTCAAGTTTAAGGAAAGCGCAACTCCGCATCCAAATATCAGACCATATAGTAGAAGCCTTTCCTATAAAATGATTCTCAGGGAATCGTCCCACGCCTGAATGCATTTTGAAGTAATTACTAAAAGTTTAGCACGCAACTTACTATTTGCATTCATTGAAAAGTTCACTGATTTTACACACCGTCTATTTCAAGTTGTTGGGCAGTATTGCTGCGTGGGTAACAGACCTTCCTGGAGCTGTGTGCAGTCTAGTAAATTTCCATAAGTGATGTCACATTACTAATGGGCCAGGTCTGAAGTCTACAAGCGTGAGAGAACGACATCTGGGGGTTTGCTAGGAAGGAAGGGAGCTTACCAACCCGCAGTAGCAGGTCCCTCTCTGCTGGAGGCTAAACCTGCATTCATGTCCTCCTCAGATGTTTGGATTTCCTGGGCTGTGAAGTCTTCCTTCCTCTTTGTTGGGTTTCTTTAAGTTTAAATGTGAAAATAACTTGGATTTCACAAAGACCAGTTGTCTTTGAACTTATATAGGTTTAGTCTTTAGCTGGAAAATTATAATAATAGTCTAGGTCACTCTGTGGATGGTTAATTATGGTAACAACCAACAAAAATGATATGCAATACATGAACTGGCACATTGATAATTTTTTAAGACCATATTTTTTTCATTCATTTTTCATGTTTTTGTCTTTGATAACTCTGCAGCTCCTGTACCAAAGTTTTCTCAGTTTTCTTTATAATTTCAATGCTGCGTGAATGCACCATTGAGTAGGTGCAACCAAAGACTGTGCAAAAGACTCGTCAACCATTTTTAGCAAAGTGTTTTGAGCTTACAGCATCTGGCCTTCTCAGGCGGTTTCCCATTCAGGTGCGAGGCAGACCTGTCCATGCTCAGCTTCTGAGATTAGATGAAATTGGGCATGCTGAGGGTGGTATGGCCGTCAGGAAAATGGTTCCTGTTGCCCCCTGCTGGCCATTCAGAAAAATGCAGGGATAAGGCAATTCATGTTGGCTTAAATTTTCGGACGCTATGTCCATCTTTTAGGTACAGCCAGTGGGAGCTAATGGCCCGTCTGTTGGGGAGTGAGTTGCATTGTGGATATTATAGGGATTAGATAGAAGAATGAGCTGTTAATTATAGATTAGTTCTTGTACATAAATGTACTTTTTACCTTTATTCATCCTACAATATTCGGTCTGTAATGCACTAGGCTGGGTAGTACTGGAAGTTGCTTGATTGTTTTATGGTTTTGAAAGAAGAGAAGCTCTCTGACCTATTTTATACTTTGTTGGAATATATAAAAATATCTAAGAATATAGCGCTTTATTTAGACCTTCTCAAATGTTAAAAATCTCATATTTGGAGTACTTTTAAGTTTCACGTCAATCTGAAGATCCACACAGCTGAAAGGTGCAAATATGCGCATATATATTTTAATTTCACGAAAGCTGCCAGCTGTGCGGTCTGACTGATGCTAAGCTCTCAGCATCTGGCTGACCATGTAGTCGGTGTGCTGTTGCTTCCTGTCCAGTCAGGTTCATGCATCCGTGATGTGGAGCCCCACATCATCACACTTGTCACAGCAGAGCTGGTGCAGTCTTTCTGTGGCGGAGGCAGCCAGGAAGAGAGGAAGCGGTTTAGTGAAAAATAAGCAACGTTATTTCTGCTCGCAGAAGACAGCTGCGCACACTCATTTTGTGCAGCTTCCAGATATCGTCAGGACAGAAGGCTTGTTTCTCTCACTGAATTGGCGAAGTAGATAGTGGAGAAGTGTCAGTGGGACGATGTGTGAAAGCTATAGAACTTCAGCTCCTTCTCATGATTTTTTAATGGAGGTCTTCTAGTTGGAACTGTGTTCACTTTAAAGCATTGTGTCCCATGTAGCCTAAAAGTGAAGTCCTATGATTGTATCCGCGTAGGTCTTGGGTAGCAGAAGTCAGCTCATGAAAGATGGGTATCACAAGGTCATCTCAACTTGAGCCTACAGATCTGAGTCACTGAGGCTGTTGCAAACTGAATGTGTTGCATTTAGGGAAACAAAAATGATCAGAATCTACAGTTTAGTTTGTGTTTTAGAACAAGTCACCTGTCCGTCAGTCAGTCCTGCCTGGATCATCTGTCTTTGTAACGAGACGGGTGTTTCCTCGCGTTGTTTTAAAGTGTCTTATCACTTGTTCTGTAGTCTGAGTGGGTAAGAGGAGAACTCACTGATGTGCTTGGTTGGCTTTTCTCCCAGAAGATGCATCTCTCTAAATCTGAAGTGCTGGTCTCAATCCTTTAATAGATGCTGGATTAGCTCAGACTGCTTTACGAGTTCACACTGGGCCTGCTGCTTTGCCCCGATGGAATATTTGCATAGGGCATGTTTACAGAAGCGATTCTTTGAAACTTCCTTATGCAGTTTTTCCCTTCCTCCTGGCTTTATTACATGGCCTTTTCTATATTGAGTTTGTGATTTTGAAACCTCAGAAAATAGAAGTTGATGCTTTGGTGTCCTGGTGTCCTTTCTGCTGCTGTCAGCATGCAGTCATTTATCCGTGCGTAGAGCAGAATATGCTATTGCACTGAACCACTGTTTTGTAGCAAAGCAGCTGCTTTTCATTCTGCTCAGTTACCAGAAAGGAAAGGTGACTGAGAAACTGAAAGAAGTGTGTCGGGTTCTTCTAGTCTGATGTTTCGACTCAAGGCCCATGAGGGGGCAGCCCAGCTGTGCCCTGAGGCACCCCCGAAACTGCGGAGGGATCAATGTTGAAAATGGTCTTTGATGTTAAAACTCAGCTTATAGATGTGTAACAGTCCATAAAATGTATGGTTTTGTATAGACGTGGGTTTTGGAGTCATGATTACATGTACATGCACACATTTAGTACATCAGAAAAGAAAAAAAATCATTTATTAAAAAAATATTAGCCCTAATTTTTACTCTAACAGTTACAATATTCATTAAAAGCTCTTTCAAATACAAAATAAATGAAATAATATCATAATGAACATCTGTCAGAGTATGAGTGCGTTAGATTGGGAGACTAGTAGAGTATGTTCTGATTTTTGAAGGAGCTCTTCATCTTGTATTTCCACTGTGACAGTAAAACATGTTACAGGAGCCTTCGCACTTTCACCAAACACTTTTAGTCCTGATTAACTATGAAAGACTCGCTATAAATGGACCGAGACAGACTGCCAGCCCAGCAACAAGGAAGGAACTATAGTCTGGAAGCAGAATGCAAAAATATAATCAAGCACACTACACCTTTATCATGCGCTCTTGACCTCGATGGTA
This sequence comes from Pterophyllum scalare, assembly GCA_024447675.2. Lineage (NCBI taxonomy): Eukaryota > Metazoa > Chordata > Actinopteri > Cichliformes > Cichlidae > Pterophyllum > Pterophyllum scalare. The sequence continues at coordinate 23,644 of JAMQGT020009314.1, read as the reverse complement.
AACATTAAGTTGAATCACCTTTTTTGACTACTGAAACAAAAACAGAAAAAAGGCTTTGTAAATAGAAATGAAAATAAATGGAAATGCCAAACTATCCCACGCTCTTATGCTGCAGTTGCCTCGTTTCCACTAGTACCTACTCGGCTCGACTTGACTTGACTCGGTTTCGTTCGTTTTCCATTACAAGTGGGTACCGCCTCAGCGAGGTGGCCTGAAAGTGCCGTGATGCCATTTGTATTGTATACGACACAAACACAAATGTTTGCGCCGTCTAGCTTCCAGAATCTGTTGTCAGCCACCAACCACAAAAACGTCTGTGTTTGTTAGTGTGGCCGTTTCCCTCGTTGCTGGGTTTCAAGTACAGCGGGTTTGATACCTGCCAAGTAGTCACTGTCATGACTCATCTAGTGACATCACTAACTGGCCAATCAGTGGCATGCATTCTGTTGAAGTCACATTTTCGGCTTGACTCATCTCGCTTGGGTTGAGTCACTACTAAAAAAGGACCTGGTGTCAGGTAGTACCACCTAATGGAAAACCCTAAAAGCAGAGTCGAGTCAAGCTGAGTAGGTATTAGAGGAAAAGCAGCATATGTAACGTATCTGTGGAAACAAAGGTCTTTGGCTAGGCAGAGTAACAAACTAACAAAAAACCCCAGCATATAGTCCAACTATGATGGTATGTGTAGCAACCAGTCATCACATGTAATGATGATTGGTTGATAAAATGGCTTAAACAGGAAGGAGAATGAACCCACTGGCAACCTCCAGTTACTACGGACAAAATATGTGTTCCCTGACCAGTCGGCGAGTGGTTGCTGGCTGTCGCTGAGTGAAATCAGTTGAAAAAAGGGTATTGCACTGAAAAACCTCCTTGCAATTGCTAGGAGATTGCCATGGTTTCCCATAGGTTGCTTGGAAGACACCGATTGGTCTGCAAACACTCTCCAACTACCTATAAAGTGGTTGCGAAACTTGAAAACATGCGCTGCAAACTGGAAATGGGGAATGTTTGCTTTCAAAGTAAAACTTTTGGCTTACCCCTGAAACTAAGATGTTTCAAAAAAATTCTGCATATACTTTGAAGATAAGTGGTTTCAGTTTCTGGTTTGCATGGCATTGTTCAGTTTAACTACTGCTTAATGAGTATTTGGTGAGTGGAAGAGAGCCAGAGATGAATAATAATTAATGATTAAATGCAGAGTGGTGTATAAACACAGAGAGAGTGGCAAGAGGTGAGTGAAGAAGAAACCCTCAGTGCATCATGGGAACCCCATAAATAAGGCAGGGTTCAAGGCCAACTGATCCAGCCCTAACTAAAAGTTTTCAGGGGCCTGAAAGCTGAAGGCTCTGCCTCTCATTCTACTCTGAAGTATCCTAGGAACCACAAGTAAGCCAGCAGTCTGAGAGCGAAGTGCTCTATTGGGGAGATACGGTACTATGAGGTCTTTGAGATAAGATGGGGCCTGATTATTCAAGACCTTGTATGTGAGAAGAAGAACTTTAAATTCAATTCTGGATCTAGTTAAAGGCTTTTCAGGGAGCTTTTAGGATAGCCTGATAATAATGGATTACAATAGTCCAGCCTAGAAGTAATAAATGCATGGATTAACTTTTCAGCATCACTCTGAGACAGGATGTTTTAATTTTAGAAATATTGTTCAAACGCAAGAAAACGGTTCTACATATCTGTTTAATATGTGCATTGAAGGACATATCCTGGTCAAAAATGACTCCCAAGATTTCTCACAGTGTTACTGGAGGCCAAAGTAATGCCATCCAGAGTAAGTATCTGGTTAGACACCATGTTTCTAAGATTTGTGGGGCCGAGTACAAGAACTTCAGTTTTATCTGAATTTAGAAGCATGAAATCAGAGGTCATCCAGGCCTTTATGTCTTTAAGACATTCCTGCAGTTTAACTAATTGATGTGTATCATCTGGCTTCATGGATAGATAAAGCTGAGTGTCATCTGCATAACAATGGAAATATATGCAATGCTTTCTAATAATACTGCCTAAGGGAAGCGTGTATAATGTAATTAAAATTGGACCTAGCACAGAACCCTGTGGAACTACATAATTAACCTTAGTGTGAAGAAGACTCCCCATTTACATGAACAAATTGGAGTCTATTAGATAAATATGATTCAAACCACTGCAGTGCAGTACCTTTAATACCTATGGCATGCTCTAATCTCTGTAATAAAATGTTATGGTCAACAGTATCAAAGCTGCACTGAGGTCCAACAGGACAAGCACAGAGATGAGTCCACTGTCAGAGGCTGTAAGAAGATCATTTTTGAGATAAAAGGGAGGTTGGAGATTGGCCTGTAAGTATGACACCTCGGTCAAGTGATCAGTTGATCATATTTAAGAACAAAGCTTCAATTAATGGTACGACTTTTTTGATCAGTCTAGTAGGAATGTGGTCTAATAGACATGTTGATGTCCCTGCGACAGGCTTGGGACCTGTACAGGGTGTACTGTGCCTCTCACGCTATGTCAGCTGTGATAGGCTCCAGCCCTCCCCGTGTGACTCTGAACAGGATAAGCAGAAGCGAATGGACAGACAGACGCGCTGATGGCTTGGAGGAAGCAACTTTTGAAGTTAACTCAAAGATCAATTGGAGAAAAAGAGTCTAAATGAATATCAGGAGTATTGAAAGTAGCTGTGTGTATTGATACGTCTGTAACTCATTAGGTCTTTCCTAGTTATGGTTAAAGGAATACTTTTTGTCAGTGATAAATAGTAAGATGTCCTAACTTTACAGAGGGCTTTTTTTTTATGGAGCACCAAACTCTTTATCCAGAAGATCCTCTAAATTAGACCGAAGCAGTTTCCCCTCCAGCTTACAGGTTATCTGCTTTAAGCTGCACGTTTGTGAGTTATACCAGGGAGTCAAGCACTTCTGATTTGAGGCTTTCTTTTTCAAAGGACCCACAGTATCCATAACTGTATGTAATGAGGATGTAAAACTAACAAGATCACTGCCCTCTGTGGGAGTAGAGTTTAGGTAGCTGCTCTGCATTGTGTTGGCACATGGCATTGTCAGTTAGATGCATAGTGCATTTCAAGGATGAGAGTGACAGAGGTTAGGGAGGTTCACATAGTACTGAGTTTGTTGATTGGGTTTCCTGAGAGAAAGACTACAAACACTTCAAACCTGTTCCTGTTCTGTGCACACATACAAATGTACGCAAACCAGTAATATGACTGGATACTGATATTACCAGCAGGTGTAAAATGATCTCACCTAGGCACGTGCATGACTTCATATTATAGATATCTAATATAGTATCTCAAATGTTGCATGTGCATTCATTCCTTCTTGTTAATTTGCCCCTTTTTTGGGGGGGGGGTTAAAAGACCAGGTTTCAGCTCTTCCAGATACCCTCCTGCAGCCTGTGTGAGTGTGATAAAAAGCTAAGGCTGCATTGTATCCAGCTCTCCCACACAGGAGCCGGTTGTGTTAAAGCCGGACTGTGAGCCTAAATGTTAGAGCAGAGGCGAGAGAACTCTCTGCCTGCCACACAGGGCGATACAGCCTCAAATTCATATCATGATATTTCAAGAAATTTTGCGGTAAGGATATTTCTGGTGATACACTGAACAGTTGGTTTTTTTCCGCCTTGCAGGCTGGAGCCATTATGAGTGTACGTAAATGAGGGGCGTTTTCCATCCTCCTTTTCCAGTGAGCTGCTGTCATTAATGACACACTTCCTAATTGGAAGTGTGAAGGTACTGAAACAAGGTGCCAGCAGCTAACCCTAACCCTAACCCAGACAGTTTGCCCACTGCACATTTTGACTATAAAATAATGGCTTAACACTTTAACAGTAACTAAAGTAGCCTTGTGTCTCTTCAGGAGCTGCACACTGTTGTCACATAATAAAACTGAGACAGTATTTTCTCTCTGGGATTTTTTCTTGTTGTTCTTTTTGTTCTTTCTTGTCTAACCCTGTTTAACCAGCTCTTTAAAGTCCTGCTTTTTCACCATGTGACTGCATCAGTAATGTCCATCCACAGTTTGCCTTTCCTGTCATATGGAGTGCAGCTAGTGCGTGCTGCAGCGGCGCTCTGAGTCATTTGTTACATTTAGGTCACACATGACCAGCTGCTAGCATCTCCTCCTTTGTAGCCTGGTTGAACTTGATGGCGTGTTTTTGCCTGAAGTGGTGAAACACGTGTTTTAGCTCCTTTAGCAGGAGCAGTTTTCGTGTGTGTTTTGCAGAGTACTGCGCATTGCTGGAGGTTGTTGAAGTAACTCCCTTTCAGGTACTAAACTGGCTCTCACGCTTGTCTCGTTGTTGTGCGTACTAGGGAACGTAAACGTATGGCGTTGCATTTATATTCTCTAATTTTTATATCACAAAAATTTATATCAATGCAGACCATGTATGGCACAGCCCTGCTGGTTATCAGCTGTGGTCATTGTGTTTTTCTTCACTTACCATCCTTCAGTGCTCTGACATCCACATGTCTCATCTAGAGGCCTCACTGAATTTAGCCACCAGCAAAGTTTAGGCGGCATCAGCACACTGTTTATTGTTCGGGAAAGACACGTATAACCTCTACGGCTCTCCCTTTCTTTCTTTCTTTCTAGGAGAAGAGGCGAGTGTGTTCAAGTGTTCGGTTTCCAGGGAGACGGAGTGCAGCCGCGTGGGGAAGCAGTCATTCATCATCACACTGGGCTGCAACAGCGTCCTGCTGCAGTTCTCCTCACCTACAGGTACACACACAGCCTGCATGTCAAAGTATCCTTGGGAAGGACAGTGAACCCCAAGTTGCCCCTCATGCGTTCATGTGTGTGAGAATGTTAGATAAAAGCATTTAGGCATGGGGAAAAGTGATGGCATGAGTGGGTGAATGAGGCTAGTAGTACAGCGTGCTCAAATAGAGTAGAAAAGAGCTGTTTAAGTGCCGGGCCATTTACCGTTTACCCCAACACTTTGAGACTGTCACGCGTTTCTTTTTATAACAGTGTGGACTCAAGAATATCTAAACTCTGGGAAGATTTTGTGTCTGTGTCCAGTTACGTAGCTCATGATGGTGAGCTGTTTTTTGTGGGGCGTTGTCAGTTTGTGAACATCAAAGTCAAACGTTGAACTCCTGATTCCTGCCAGCTTTTGTTATTACCTGCTTGCACTGTGTGAATGAATGGTGTGTTTGTGTATATGTAGATGTAGCGCTAATCACACTTTGAGACTAAAGTGCACATATGCAGGTCCTTTGATCACTTCAGCCTACATTATACTCCGTTGCAGACAGCTGGAGACCTGATGGGCGATTAGTCATTTCTGTTATACTTCTTTGATGTCTGCTTGAAGTCCACCGCCTGGTCAGCATACGTAGTTGGTGCACTGTAATGTAAATTTTCCGTGCCCAAGTCTGCATGGTCATAAAAAAACAGGAAGGCACGCTCCGTCCAACGTCTGATGAGGAAATTTGCATCACTGGGACCCGAGCAGACTTGCAGATGCAGGAAGTAAAATCCCTGCTTATGTTTTCAGTGTTACTGAACACACTGATCCACTGTGTGGCTTTTCATTGGTTCATCCCAACATTGAGACATTACAAACATTAGCCCCGGGCTGTTGTGTTTCATGACTATGATATTGTCCGATGCGTTTGTCGACTAACGTCACCCTATCAGGAAATGGCTAATATTTATCTGTTGTCAAATCAATCCTGCACAGGCTAAATGTTCGAAGAAATTGTGGTAAAGAGCTGAAAGTAGGGATGCACTTATTGTGAAAGTGCTCCACACTGCACTAGCCAACCTCATATTAAATGATAGAGTTGTGATATTGATAGGTTTGTTAGCATTTTTACCAGGCTTTAAATGGGCTAATCTTTATTAATATAGTAGTTTTTTTTCCAGTTTTACTGACCAAAGCACTTAAATTTTACACGGTTAATAATATATAACTCTAAAGTACTTCTCCTCTCACACACACTCAGCATACTGCTGCTCTGTCTCCAGCAGCCGTGTTACTTTCTGGGTAGTATAGTTTTATCTTTCTTTGTAAAATCAGCCGCTCTACTGCCGATACGCTCGTCTATGTTTGTGATTGGCCAGGTGCCGCCAGCATCACCCCTTTCATGTGAATGGGCTGGGTTAACTTAGATACCAGCTTCGTGTGACCGCTTAAACCTGCCAGTTTTAGGGTAAGTTAATCCAGACGCCCTGCGTATGCTGAACTCGCTTCATAGTACAGGGCCCTGGATGCGATGGTGGAGGTGGAGTCCATTCAGGGGATGAGGAACGTTTTGCTCTGTTGTTGTCACAAATGGCGTTATTCATTCATTCGTATACACCCCTTTTTGCATGCACACGTGTTCATGTGTGCCTGTGCACGTGCCCTGTCTCACTGCTGCCACAAATCTGATGTGAAACGCTGGCTGAAATATCAGCCACTCACATCAGTAAATATGTTACACTGAATTCAGTCAACAGGGATCATATCAGTGGTGAAAGACCCTAAAACAGTGAAGTTATTGTTTAATAACTGCTGATGGAACATGAAGAACATGAAGAGGAAAATGACTAAGCTGTTGAACAAACCAGCTGATGGTGAAGGGAGAGCTAAATGAGTGTTGGTGTTTCAGACTTTCAGTCCTTTTATAACCTGCTGAAGAACTGTCGTGGGCATCTCGGAGAGCAGTCAGTCTTCAGTGAAAGAACAGAGGAGTCCTCTGCTGTACAGTATTTCCAGGTGACTGACACACACACACACACACAGGTTTTTTAATGGTTGCATTGTACAGTCTCACAATGGAAAAATGTTTCTCTTGAATGAAATGATCTCCTGACTAGCTTGGATCCACTTTGCCTTTTAAATGCACTCCAGTAATGGTGCTTACTTTGTTCTTGGCTGACTATTTATAGACTGTTCATTACAGAAATATTCACTCAGAATAAGCCTGTTTTTTCTTTTGGGCACCGCCTGAACTACTTTGTGTTTGAAAGTAGCTGCAAGTCAGTTCCAGGAGGAGTTAAAAGAGCCTAATAGCATGGCAGCTCTACCTGCAAATATCTGCTGAGAAGCTGCTTAGCTTGTTTTTTGGTTTTTTTACAGATCCAAGCACAAGTTTGGGTGCACTGTGTCTGAGCTCTTGCTGATGTATCTGTCACACAGTAGCCCACCCACCCACTCAGGCGGTGTTTTTCTCTTATGTTCAAAGAAAGAAAAAGATTAACTTTAATTTTCAACTGCAAAACATGTCTAAACCCATGACTTTGTTGGCTCGTACCACACTGACCTCCTTTAAATAACAGCTGTGCACCTCTGGACTCATGTGTCTCTGCAGTTTTATGGCTACCTCTCCCAGCAACAGAACATGATGCAGGACTATGTTCGGACAGGGACTTACCAACGGGCTATTCTCCAGAACCACACTGACTTCAAGGACAAGGTAGCCTCCTGAACGTATACTGCTTATTAAGGCTGGTTTACATTAAGTAGAGACAAAAGTGTTGTAATACTGGCTGTGGCCGTGTGCTGTCTGCTCTCTTTTCCCCAGGTGGTGCTGGATGTGGGTTGTGGCTCGGGGATCCTCTCTTTCTTTGCAGCTCAAGCTGGAGCTAGGAAGGTGTACGCCGTGGAGGCCAGCACCATGGCACAGCACGCCGAGGTACACACACAGATTCATGCTAAGATCAGCGACCTTCTTCTGACTGTGTTTTCACTGGACGCACAGCCTCTCATCATTCACATGCATTTGCAGTAATCAGCAATGGGAATGGGTATCATTAGGCTTTTATTGATACTGATACTCTTGTCAGTACCTGACAGTGGTTATGGCTCACCACTGCCCCCCTGGCCCCCCTCATTCAGGTGTGAAGTTGTTTGTGCCTTTAAGGCCAAGAGCTTTGGTAGCCTCCCAACACCTATGAGCAATGCAAAATTGATTATGTGGTTGTCTGGACAGCCCACACTAACCTCGTATTGGCTAAGTTCACCTTTTTGACTGCTGTTTTATTTGATCCTTTGGCCTGCAGGTGCTGGTGAACAGCAACCGTCTGGGGGAACGTGTGGTCGTCATTCCGGGCAAAGTAGAGGAGGTGACGCTGCCAGAGCAAGTCGACATCATCATTTCAGAGCCCATGGGCTACATGCTGTTCAACGAGCGAATGCTGGAGAGCTACCTGCACGCCAAGAAGTTCCTCAAACCCAGTGGTGAGGCTTTGGGAGAACAGATTTACTTGAAATGTTAGAATGGAGGCTGAGAGACTCCTGAAGGCCACAGACTAGACCCAGTCGCTGCCTCTGGCAAGTTCTGCATGGCAGTAGGTGCTCTGATATCGCGTGTATATTCAGTCAAACATGCTTTGGTGTTCCAAATCAACGATAGTCAGTTTGGAAGAGTCTTGTACTGTGATGGAAAGTTTTTGCAGTACATGAGTTTTGCTTACCGTTTTCATCTGCGCACGTGTTTCAGGTAAAATGTTCCCTACAATCGGAGATGTCCACCTGGCCCCCTTCACAGATGAGCAGCTCTACATGGAACAGTTCACCAAGGCCAACTTCTGGTAAGAACGGGAGGGTGGTGGTCACAGGCTTACTTAAATTCATGAATAACACCAAATATACTTTGCAACAGTACATAATGGGGTAATAATCAGCTACCTTTCCAACAAGTTCATCATTTTCTTGGGAGTGCTGCCGGTGAAGGTGTCCGGTAACAAAAAGGCAAAAAGATGGTGCAGAGCATAAAAAAGAAATTGTCAAAGTCCTCCATCGATGGACAAAATGGTACGCAGTTTGAGTTTCCTGCCCCGTTGCCATGTGTTAGCGACAGTGGCATCAAACGTCTACCAGCTGAATGAACGATGATGACTGAGGCCCTCGTGTGGAGTCTGCAGGTGCCTTATCATATCCTTCACATTACCGCTGTGGCCGTGGAGCTCATCCATCCGAGCTCCGAGCCGATGTAATGAGTTTGTTTGCTGGCAGTTTACCCGTGCGTTCGCTCGTCGTGACGGTGGGTTATTGTTCAGAAGGTTGGCCGTTGAGTTTGAAATCGTAATCTTTTTTGGGAAGTTTGGGAAGTTTGCGTCAGAGAGCGAGTCGGTGGCTAAGCAGTTCAGTACAGAGGTGTTTTTCAGTGCTCACAGAGCTATGAGTCAAGCATAAACTAGTGTGATAACAGCAGGGACAAATGGGTGTAGGAGACATTCGGAGGGGATGGTAATGTTCTTCAGTTTATCTTCAAACTGGTTTAGTCAGTTTTTGCTCCTCTGGCTGTAGTGCAGAAAGCAGTTGGAGCCTTTTAGGTACGCTCAGAGCAGTTGGTTAGAGGTGTGTCGCTATACCAGTTTGTGTGTACACTGTGATAAAAATGCTACTCATTGGACTTCTTCTATGTTTTCTGCACATGAACTTGACCTGCTGAAGCTGGTTGCCATGAACAAGCATTTGCTCCCTTGCTGATTTCTTATTTTGACACACTTAAGTGTTTCAGATCATCAAACAAATTTTAATATTAGCTAAAGATAACTCAAGTAAATACAAAATGCAGTTTTTAGATGATGATTTCATTTATAAAGGGGGGAAGGCCATCCAAACCTACCTGCCCTGTATGAAAGAGTCATGAATTAACTGTGGTTAACCACATGTTTTGGAAAGCTGAGATCAGTTTCACTAGCTACACCCAGGCCTGATCACTGCCAGACCTGCTGACTGAAGAATCTGTCTGACAAAGTGAAGCAGGCTAAAAGATATCAAGAAGCAAATCATCATGCCACTCCGGCCAACCACGGTGAGAGCCATTATCCACAAATGGAGAAAATTTGGAGGAGTGGTGAAGCTTCCCAGAAGTGTCCGGCTTACCAAAATTACTTCAAGAGTGCATCGATGACTCATCCCGGAGGTCTCCAAAGAACTCTGATCAGAAACCCATCAGCGTCCACCTCTGATGCTACTTTTCCACCGCCGAGGTGCCGGTGCTTGTGCCAGTGTTGGTGTCGGTTCCAGTGAACCGTCTAGTGAAAGTCCAGACTCAAATCAGATTGAGATGCTTTGGCGTGACTTGAAACAGGTCGTTCGTGCTTAAAAGCCCTCCAATGTGGCTGCTTCCAGATGGAGCACGTGAACTTTTCTCCCATGCAAACATCTTACCTCAGCTCTAGAGGGACACGCTGTCTATATTACCCAGCTATGTGAGGACAGTGACACATTTTAGACATCACTGGATCGTTCCATCTCAAATCATCAGTTTTTCAGATCATTTTCTGCTCTGCCAACTCCGATTTGCCTGAATCTCTGTCTGCCACAGGCAGGCAGGCATCAGGTGATCGTATGCTGACCGCCGAAATGACGGATCCTGATTCGTTCTTATAGTTTGAAAGGTTTTTGAGCTATTCATGTTCAGACATTGCCTCAGGAAAAAAAATGCTGAAAGTGAATTTATGGACCATTTTTTTAGTGTTTTTGATATATGAAGCTAAAATTTGACAGTAGGCACTAAATCTGTAATGCAAACAACAAACTTTTAGGCAAATCAAAGATGGCCGAGCAGTGAAATGACCATGTCGTTTAAGTCGTAATAATAGTTTTAGTCTCAGGCTTTAACGTAGCTTTGCACGAGCCACTGTATCTTATCCTGAGCCCTGCTCCTTCTGACTGGTTGCAAACAGTGGGTATCTGCTGAAACCAAAGCTGAAGGGAGCTGCTTCTCCTAGTGAGCCATATATACTGACTGTTTTTACCAGAGATACTGATACCACTTATCTAGCAGTGGGGAAACTGTATTTCTTCCTGTGCCCTCAGGTACCAGCCCTCCTTCCACGGCGTAGACCTCTCTGCCCTGCGGGGAGCAGCAGTGGACGAGTATTTCCGCCAGCCAATTGTGGTACGTAATCTATTTCACATGCATGTGCAGGATTATAAAAACGTAATTAAACAAATGTGCAAAAACTTGTATTGAGTTCTTGATTGGCTTTTTGTGGGCTCAGTGTTTTGTAGACGTCAGAGTGGTGTGTAAGTAGATTTATTTCCGCCGCAGGACACATTTGATATCCGTATTCTGATGGCCAAGTCAGTCAAATACACGGTCAACTTCCTGGAGGCCAAAGAAGAGGATCTTTACAGGTGTGTGTCCAGTTTAATGCATGTCTATGTTTAAGCGTATGAATGTCTAGTTATTAATAAGCCTTTGCTTCTTGCTCGCAGGATAGAGATTCCCTTTAAGTTCCACATGATGCACTCAGGCCTGGTGCACGGCCTGGCTTTCTGGTTCGACGTGGCTTTTATGGGATCAGTGTAAGTCAGGCAGTTTGCGTTGAAGCTAAAGAAAAGTCTTTGACTATTGCCATATTTGTCCTCACACATCAATCCATTCCTATTCCTGTAGGATGACGGTATGGCTGTCCACAGCACCCACAGAGCCTCTCACACACTGGTACCAGGTGCGCTGTCTGCTGCAGTCTCCCCTTTTCACCAAGGCTGGGGACACACTCTCTGGCACTGCGCTGCTGGTGGCCAACAAGAGGTATGGCGGTCTTTAATTGGTGGTCCACTTTGATACTGCAGATCAGATCAAAGAAAATGAAGCACTAATGTAAAGAGCTATGTTAAGATATTAAACAGGTACTTGCAGCAGCAGCACAGGGGCAGTCTGCCTTCATTGTAACCATAGCAGTATGAGTAAAGACAGTCGTGGAAGTGATGCTACTAGTTTGACAAGATATTTGTGACAATATAGAAAAAAATACTAAACATTTTCTGGGTGATGGCAGCTTGCAGGCAGCATCATTTATTAGTGCAAACAGAATTAAAGGCATTTTCCATCCTTCTTTCCTAATGAGCTGCTGTCATTGTTGACACATTTAATTCACAGTATGAATCTATTGATGCAAGGTGCCAGCAGCAGCAGCATTATAGTGCATTAGTAGTGACCCAGGCCAAGTCACATGTAGGCACTGAAGGAGCCTAGGTAGCGTTTCCAATGGAAATTTGAAGTAAAAGCATAACAGCTTAACACTTTAACAATAGCAATAACTAAAGTAACTCTTCAGGAAGCAACAGTGAAAGTGAAAAATATTTTCGACCCAGAATGCCAAGCTTTTGAACCAGCTGCTTAAAACCCTGCTTCTCATTGGTGTCACCCCGCTGGGTGGCCGGGCAGGTGGCGTGGACGCCCGACGTTGTGAGCAGGGTAACTCAAGAATTGATACCATAGGTGCATCTCCTAAAAATCTCAGAACGAATTCAAATCTCAGTGACCTCGACTTCAGGCTGAGGGGTAGCACCGGAGGCTGCCAGTATTTTTCACCATGTAACCACATCAGTCCACTCTTTGCTTTGCCTGCCTTGTGGAGTGCAGCTAACGAGCGCTCCAGCAGTGCTCAGTAGAGTGGAGCATTGTGCTTTGTTGAAGGTTGAAGTTGCTCCCTAAAATAAATCGTCACCAAAGGCCGACAAGCGACTGTTGCTGTCAGACGTGTCTGTGTGCTAAGGAATGTAACAACACGGGGCCCTTGTGTGATTGATACTTTACATCATGTAAAAACTTACACCGGTATTATTGCAGATGATATGATAGGGCACTGCCCTACTCTCCAGTTTAGATGTGTGTATATATACTGTACTTAACAGCTGATTTTTGCTGCATCACTACTTTACTCTTAATTAAAGCTGCAGGTTTCACATGTCTGTAAGCAGAAAACAGAGCTGCTCAATTTAAAAGTAATTTTAGGTGTCTGCTGCTGCTACTGCCAGAACACGGTAGTAGTGCATTTATACACCACACTGCCAAAAGTATTCACTCGTCTGCCTTCACATCCACATGAACCTGAGTAACAGCCATTCTTAATCCAGAGGGTTTAAATGTGATGTGGGCCCACCCTTTGCAGCTGTAACAGCTTCAGCTACTCTGGGAGGCTTTCCACAGGTTTAGGAGTGTTTATGGGAATTTCTGACCATTCTTCCTGAAGCACATCTGTGAGGTCAGACACTGATGTTGGAGAGAAGGCCTGGCTCACAGTCTCCACTCTAATCCATCCCAAAGGTGTTCTATCAGGCTGAGGTCAGGACTCTGTGCAGGCCAGTCAAGTTCTTCCACACCAAACTGGCTCATCCATGTCTTTATGGAGCTGCTTTGTGCACTGGTGTGCAGTCATGTTGGAACAGGAAGGGGCCATCCCCAAACTGTTCCCACAGGAGTTGGGAGCATCAAATTGTCCCAAATGTCTTGGTATGCTGAAGCATTCAGAGTTCCTTTCACTGGAACTAAGGGGCTGAAGCACCACCACCACCATCATCATAACCCCCCCTCCACCAAGCTTTATAATTGAATTCAGTAATTTGGATGGGTGAGTGAATACTTTTGGCAGTATAGTGTGTTTTGTTTGCCATCTGCCATTAAACAAAAATAGAAGAACACAGACACATTTTTTTGGTTGCATACTAATCATGTTGTTGTTACAATAATTAGTCTCAATATTTACTTCCTAACAGACAGAGCTACGACATCAGTATTGTTGCCCAGGTGGACCAGACAGGATCAAAGTCCAGCAACCTCCTGGACTTGAAGAACCCCTTTTTCAGGTGAGTTGATCCTGACCACAGTAAACACACCTGACTCTGCACTGCACCTTTTACACAGTGTGTGGAGGGGCTGAACCATCTTCTCTAACTTCCTGTATGCTTGTTTATCTATGTGCAGGTACACAGGCACTACCCCCAACCCTCCTCCTGGCTCACACTACACCTCCCCATCTGAGAACATGTGGAACACAGGGTCGGCCTACAGCATGAGTCAGGGGATGCCTGTATCAGGTGAACACACTCAGACACTGCTAGATTAAATAAATATTTCAGACGTGCCGTTGGCATGTCCATTCTCCAAAATCTGGCACTTACCTGGATGTCAAGGATGTTTACAAGACAGGAGAGGGCAGAAAAATTAGTCATTTAAGGGTGAAAATATCTCTTTACAACTTAGACAAACACAGTGTACCTTAACTGATAATGGGTGCCAGACTAGTGTTTCCAAAGGGAAACAATACCAACTGTTAGGATAAGTCAGGATGGAGAATTGAAAGCATGGGATGAGTGCTCACTACTCATGATGACCCCGATGAAGGCCACCAGCCGAAACACGTCGGTCACACAGTGAAGGTGTTCCATCTACTCCCAGTGCTGCTGGAGCTTATGGTTCTTTAGATCTGTCCTCGTCACCGTGCACCGTGGAAGTAAGTGAAGAGGTGCCAGAAACCTCGGCTCTGTTTCTGCATGAATGCTTTCTGCTACAGCAAAGACAAAACGACCTGTCAGTGTCAAATGTGGATTTGTGAGTCAGTGTTAAAATCAGTGGGCATTAATTTATTGTAGCAAATGTCCCCGAAGGGCTTGGATGCTCTGCTTTATTAGCTCAAGTCTCTGACATGTTGTAAATCTGCTGAGAAGCAGACTGTATCTGTCTTAGTTTGTACTGGAGGCAAATTGAAGTCCAGAGCTGCAGCTTGAGGCCTTCCAAACAGGTGATGTAGGGTGTCGCCTTTGGCACTTTGGAAGGACACCCTGCTACATGAGGAAAGCAATGCTAGGTTATAGCTAAACTAGCAACATATGGTACTAGAGGGTATTTGTTCTTTTTTAAAAAATAATTTGTTCTCAGTGTGGGGAATAAACAGCATTATGTCCAAATCCATCATCTTCCAAATACATGGTGCGGAGTGCTGACTTCGAGGTGGAGAACAGAGCCAGGCAATTGATTTTCCCGAAGGGCCTTGTGAACTGGTACTGTTGTGGAAGGCCATGACCATGTTGACCCTACTTTATTAGCTTATTGGTGCAGCCCTCCACAACAGTACCAGTTTTTCATGGGACCCTTTGGGAAAATGAATTGCCCTCCCCGCTCTACAGGAACTCCCTGCTACATGATGCATCGCCGTATTGGAGTCGAGCTTAAAAACAAGGAAATTTTGTGTGACAGCACATTTCGGTCGAACACAGCTACACCACAAACACAGAACTCAGCGGGTTTTGAGGAAAATCTTGAATCAGGAGATCTGAAACTGAAAGCCTTCTTTGAGCTTTCAGCTCTTATTAAAGCAGTAACTCCCATCCATTACCACCCACACACCAAGACCAGTTGGAGCCAGAGATTGTTTTGCTTTTTAAAATCTAACATCTATCTGGATTGGTTCAGGAACCAACTCCAAAGGGGGTTGTTGATAGAATGACATTTTATAGTAAACGCTGTTTGTGTTTGTTTTGCTGCCTCTTCCTTCAGGGATGCCCGCAGCTTATGACCTCAGTACAGTCATCGGCAGCAGCCCGTCAGTGTCTCACAACAACCTCAGTCCCCCTGGGTATGAATCACAGCTTCTAAGCATCTCTTCTGCTGTTTACCGACACTCTGACGTTCTGAACTGATGTTCGGTCTTCTCCGAGCGACACCAGAATCCACTTAACAGGCTTCTGTCTAGTACTTTGTAAGAAGGAGAATGCTAAAATCTGTTGCAGTGCTACATATTCTTAACTGTACTTTCCTGTCTGATTGGTCACAGTGAACACAGGGATTGTAAATCATACCCACTCCAGGATGGGCTCGATCATGAGCACAGGAATAGTCCAAGGTAAGACCACTGGTCCACAAACAGTCGTCTGTCCGTGCGTTCTTTGCGGGAATGTTGAATGTAATGCTTTGTTTCCATTTTAGGAGCCACTACGGGCCAGTCGGGCCCCGAGTAGCAGCGGTACTTACTATCCCGTCACCAACCAGTTCACCATGGGGGTGCTGCCATCTCCATGGCTTCACCTATGGTCATCCCTAGCAACACCATGCATTATGGCAGTTAAGACGACGACCTTGCAAAGACCTCCTATGCCCCCGCATGACAAGAGTCCCACCCCCACCCCCACCCCCACCCCACCCACCCAGATTGATCACCAACTGCAGCCAAAACCAGTATACCAAAACCAGCGCTGCGCTGGAGATTCCTCCCATCGTTCGTCAACCTCTTTCTGCTCTGTTGATTCCATCACTTGATGAACGGTTGAAAGCTCTTGTTTCCGTCCAGACTCTTGTCTTTCTGAAAGCTGAAGCCTTCCTTGTAGGGACTGTAACATTTGAAATGCACAGCAATTTGTCATCTGACCTCCCTGGGTTTCCACCCTCCTCATCTAATATGTATTTCAGTCCCTCCACTTCCTTTCTTTTTTCTTTATAGTTCATTATTTAGATGTCATGGCCCACCAAGTGTTTGTCCTTCCCTAAAAGCCAGCTTGTGAGATACTAGCATCAATCCATTACCAGAGTTCTCCACACCTCCACCAGAGTGATGCTGAAGCTTTTCACTTGTGCAGCAGGACACTATTATCATGACTGCATCTCTCCAGGTGCCACCTTAGCTTTTCATATTGGATCCAGTCAAGGTCCCTCCACACTGCTCTCAAGAGACTGATCCGTGCCGAATGAAACGGCCCCCTCAAAACACAAAACAAACAGCATGTGTTACATGCTTACTCCTACTCATGCAGTTTGGTTTTAGGCGGAGGAAGATTGTACCACAAGCTGAAGCCTGCAAGGCTTGACACCCAAAGGAGCTCGTGGAAAGCATGCTTTTTTTTGTTTTCTTCTCCTTCTTCTTTTTTTTTAAAAAGTGGCACAGACAGGCTGACCCTCCGTGTTCTGCTTGGAAGCACTGGTGTCGCTGTGTTATACTAAAGTTCACGTAAACATCATGTTCTGGGAAAACTTCATGTGTGTCACCTTCCATGCTGAGTCATGATAAATAAGTGTGTTTGTGTCTGTTGTAAGTCGCTGCTTTAAATCCTTTTTCTGAACCTTTTACCTTGCAAAGATACAATATGCAACTCTGCTGGCTTCGTCAGTCTGTTTTAAATGATGGCAAGCTGCAGCACACCCCTCTGACACTCGCTCAGAGATGTGGAGAACTTTGTCCTGGTGTAGGGAGGGCGAAATGCATCGTTTGCACGCCTGACGAAGAATTGGTGAGGTGCAGTGGCATCACGCCCATGCTGCTGCTGTTTAGGACATTAAGAGACGTGCACAGTTGTACTCTTGTGCATTCCTATCAGTTTGTGATTGCATCCATTCAGACGTGCAGTGTTAAGTGATACAGAAATAATACTAGATGACTGCTCTGTTATTAAGATCTGAAACTTGAAGATGCCCTCAGGTTAATGGAAAGGAGTGCATATGTGGTAGAGGGGCTTTTCAGGATATGCTGCTGTGCTGGCTGCTTCTCAACACTAACCTCAAGGCTGCACGTGCTCATTCATTCTTTCAGTCTGTATAAACAGACTGAAAGAATGAATAGCTGCAACATTTTGTCAAAGATTTCTTGGAATGGTGTTGCAGACTAAAGTTCACACTAACCACTTAGTGCTGGCCTGTACTTGGACTTAATACCATTTTGTACATGAGTTAACAGCTTCAAATTGCAAACTCACACTTTCCTAGAACCTCAGAGGCATCTTAGATTACTTTAACATTGCGTTCCTTTAGCACAGGAAAAGAAAACTTGAAGAATGAGATGTTTTGGCCAGCAGCAGTAGCGTGCTGGGCCCGCACAGAGCATCTTTTTAAGTACCGTCTTCATTGTAGCGTTGCCAGGTTTGAGCATTGTCCAGAGTGAATACAATTTTTTTTAACAAGATGCATAAGAAATTATTCAGAGTTGTAGGAAGATATTTTTGCCCAGGCTTTATTTCCTGGCGTGCCAATGAATTTAGCATGGAGTTCACACACTGGAATTCATGTTTTTAAATCAGCGTTTTTATGCCAGTAGGTATTTTTCCAATAATGACAAGCTCTTTGGTCCTGTCAGTTTTCTCACTTTAGAGATGAAGTTCGACCTTCAGACTGAAAACGTGTCATATTATGTCTTTTCCAGATGAACGTGTTCGTCACCTTTCTAAATGGCCTGAGCTTAATGTGAAAGGCCTTTTGATCTGTCTGCCAGAGCTCGGCACAATGAAGTACAACACTTAAGAAAGTGACTAATAGAGTGGCAGCAATAGACAATCAGGAGATAATGAACTGTTCAGCTTTGTCCACACATAAAGCAATTTGCTCATCTTGCATAGCTTTGTAATCACTGCCGTGTCATGTTGTCAGCTGTATTCCTGGCTCCCACTGGTTGTTGCATCAGTTGCTTGCTTCAGAATTGTGGGTAGTTGAATTTAGCATCTGCCATTTTGCAGCGCTTACAGTTATTTTGGCTCTTATCGCTACAAGTTGTCAAATTTTATTGGCATTTGCTGGACTCTGGTTGCCAAATAGCTGCTAGCTTCTTCCTATCTGCCCCTCTTTAGGGAGTCGTGGATGCTTTCATTTTTCCTCATACCCAACATGGAAGGTGACCAATGGGACAGTCTGCCAGAAACCTTTTTATCAAGCTAGAACGATTCAGCCCTGTTGGTCTAAAACATGAAATGCACCTTCTGCTGCTCCTTTTTGTCTCTTTCCTGCACCCAGTACTTTTTATTTTTATTTTTTTTAAATAAAGCTGAGAGGACATTGCGGCAGCTTCTTGCCAGCCAGGCATTTGTTGGGCCAGATTGCTTTGGCGCAGTTGGAGGAAGATTTGGAGAACGAACCAGTAAAGACCAATGACCCAGGATGCAACCAGCTGGCTACCGGGAAAAGAAAAGCTGTGCTGGACCGGCAGCTTCCTCGTTTACGTCTTTGTTTTCTTTGCCCGTTGCTCCTCCCAGCCTCCTTTTGAGACTATGAGACTGTCACAAGTAGACTTCAGTGTTGATGCGAGGGAGACGGGGCCGGTACACCTCCCTCCTCGTCTGCTCAACGTGTACGACCTCCGACATATCATTGCCCCAACACACGCCCCTGCCCACAGCCCCTTTTATCAGTCAAGGAAAAGAAAGACTGACACATTTATGCATCGGTTCCAGTGTCACAACTATGGAATTTATGAGTTAGTAAGAGAGCTGAGGAAAAATGTATGTCTGTATGTAGGAATAACCTTTTTTTTGTTTTCTTGATTTTTCTTTATTTCACAAAAAAACAGCAAACAAGGAAAAAAAAAAAAAAAGCAAATTAAATGTTGTGGAGATGTTCCAAAACCATCCTGGAAACAGGTGTTGTAGTACTTTAATTTGTCACCTTCTAGTTTGTTTAATAGACTAATAGACAGCAGGTGTTTACCATGTTGTAGCTGCCCTGCAGCCGTCGTCGGATCTCCTCTGTCATGGGATCATTGCTCTGTGTAGTCAAATAGTGGCGTCCACTTTGATCATGGAAGTGTATGAGGAAGACTCACTGTCATGTTCTCATATTTGTGTGTTTACCAACCAGTAATAACACCTTTCTCACCGTCTAACGTTGACCCGTCCGCTCCAGACACAGCTAAAAGAATCCACTGTCCTCAAGACTTGACTCCTAAATGAGTGCCCTCAGTTTTATTGGCACTGTGGTAGTCACTGATGTCACAGCACGCAGCTCTAAACTTTTAGATGAGAGAATAAGCCTCTAATGTCTAAGAAAAATCGATGATTGATAGAAGATCAAATAGTAACTGGTGATAGAACCACGACTTCTCGTGAAAATCATCCAGTTTGGCTTGCTTTTAGGCACACATAAGATTATGTGATGTGGATCCATCCTCATGATTTCCTCGGGCAGTACTACTGAATACAGGTGTGACTCTGGAGGTCACGATGAATGCAACTTTGAGATACTTCCAGTGGTATCTGCTGATACTGCGGTCAAGCCAATCACATCTTGACCTGTTTTCACTCAGTACAGAGAGGGGGTGCACCAGTATAGAAGGCTGAATATTATTGGCCCTGATGACTGATATGGGCAAAGAAAATGGCAGTTATCAGTGCTGATATAGTGTTGATGAGCGATATTTGCAGCGAAATGACAAAGGGAAAAAATGATCTCTTATTGGCCTAATTATTGTAAACATTGGTATCAGCCATTAGACAGTATGAAAGATGGATGTAGCTGTCATGACGTCACCCATTGGTTTCTGAAGTCCTGTTTTGAAGCCTTTGAGTAGTTCCACCTTTGAAATCCTGATTGGGGGAAAAAGGAGGGCAGGTCTGACTGCATACTCATTGGCTCTGATCATTACTTGATTGAAAAGTCATTAGCCAGTGAGCTTGTGGTTTAATATCACATGCAGCTAATCGTCCATTTTGAAACTTGATATGACCAAGATTTACAAAACAGGCTTAATTTCTTTTTGATTCGCTGACCTAAAACAAGTGACTGAGTCATAAAATGGGACATCACAGATAAACTACGCTTTTCTTTCACAAGCATGCTGGTGTGGGGCACAGCAGGCATCACAGCATTGTGTCTGTCAGCATGCTAATGATTACTAATTAGGCATAAATACAGAGTACAGCTGAGCATAATTATGTCATCAGGTTTGCTTATAGTTATTCATAAAGCTACAGCATCCCCAAAACACATTTTCCATACAGTTAAAATTGTCATTGACGTAGACTCTTTCTGCAGGTTGTGATTGAAGTACTCGGTTTCACAGACCTTGTAGGAGACCTTCATGACAAATGGTGCCCACTTACCCAATTTGCAGACTCATACAGTACCAGTCAAAAGTTTGGACGCACTTGAAGGGGTGAGTGTCCGAACTTTTGACTGGTACTGTAGTTCTAAAATCAAAATTCAAAAACGCTGGTTTCACAAATGTTTCTAATCTGCAGCGGCTTTCCGTACATGCATATATTGTTTATAGGTCAGTGGTTTCATCCAAGCCACAGAAAAATGAAGAGGATATGTTCAGATTTGTGTTTGGAGAAGTACAGTAATAAGGAAATCCCCACTGACGTGTTTGTGCACGAGGTAAGGTATGAAGGGCAATGGTGTGTTTTTATTTGTTTGTTTTTTCCTAGACCCACTGTGTCAGCTAGAACGCCGGTTCAGAAGTTGTTAAACACCAACAGCTCCAAATCAAACTAGCTAGATGTCATATGAGAGCAATATTTGTTGATATAAACTGTATAAGATGAAACGTATGCTGGAGAGTAAATGGCTTTGCACTCATTTAGATCTTTCTTTGGCCTGTAAAAATAGTTTATAAAGAAACCCTCGGTAAGACTGGGACATCTTACTGTTAATTACTGATCAGGGAAAACAGGAACCCCAGGTGTAGCCAGGCTGAGTCAGAGCTCTGTTGAGCCGAGTATTCCTTTAACTAGCAATGACTTTATTATAGAAAAAATTATTCAAAGCCATCCTACAGATATGGTAAGTACAGCAACTATTCGTCGTCGTGAGTTCACTTCAGTAGTTACTTCCTCCAAACCATCAACATGTCTATTAGACAGTTCCTACAAGACTGCTCAAATTTCCACTTATGCTTTAATTTTAAATCTGTTTTTTTTTTCCATGTTATTAACAGGCTATGTACCACAGGCCTTCAAGGTGGCAGTAATTAAACCACTACTTAAAAAGCCATCACTGACCCAGCTGTCTTAGCTAATTATAGGCCAATCTCCAACCTTCCTTTTCTCTCCAAAATCCTTGAAAGAGTAGTTGTAAAACAGCTAACTGATCATCTGCAGAGGAACGGTTTATTTGAAGAGTTTCAGTCAGGTTTCAGAATTCATCACAGTACAGGAACAGCATTAGTGAAGGTTACAAATGATCTTCTTACAGCCTCTGACAGTGGACTCATCTCTGTGCTTGTCCTGTTGGACCTCAGTGCAGCTTTGATACTGTTGATCATAACATTTTATTACAGAGATTAGAGCATGCCATAGGTATTAAACGTACTGCACTGCAGTGGTTTGAATCATATTTATCTAATAGACTCCAATTTGTTCATGTAAATGGGGAGTCGTCTTCACACACTAAGGTTAATTATGGAGTTCCACAGGGTTCTGTCATGGCACTAATTCTATTTACTCTATATATGTTTCCATTAGGCAGTATCATTAGAAAGCATTGCATATGACATCCAGCTTTACCTATCCATGAAGCCAAATGACACACGCCAATTAGATAAACTGCCAAATTATTGTTCTCAGCCCCACAAATCTGGATGGCATTACTTTGGCCTCCAGTAACACTGAGAAATCTTGGAGTCATTTTTGACCTGGAAATGTCCTTCAATGCACATATTAAACAAATATGTAGGACTGCTTTCTTGCATTTGCACAATATTTATAAAATTAAAACATACTGTCTCAGAGTGATGCTGAAAAGCTAGTTCACGCATCTGTTACTAAAAGCTCCCTGAAAAGCCTTCAGCTGATCCAAAATGCTGCAGCTAGAGTACTCACAGGGACTAGAAAGAGAGAGCAGATTTCTCCCATATTGGCTTCTCTTCATTGGCTCCCTGTTTAATCTAGAGTAGAATTTAAAATCCTTCTCCTCACATACAAGGTCTTGAATAATCAGGCCCCATCTTATCACCTTCACTGTCAGACTGCTGGCTTACTTGTGGTTCCTTTAGTTATGCTGCAATAGGCTGAGGCCTCTGGGAGGGATCCCTTGATGCAATGTTTCCTCTCCACTCACCTCTTTTCACTTTCTGTGTTTATACACCACTCTACATTTAATTGTTAGTTATCAATCTCTGGCTCTCTCTTATAGTTTGCCTTTTGTCTTGTCTCTCTGCTCGCTTTCCCTTCACCCCCAACCGGTCACAGCAGATAGCCCCCAACAGGTCACCCATTCATTTCTTTACTCCACATTTTGAAGCCTTAATGTTAAGACCACTGTCATGCTGGTTTCTCTGAGCCAGAAGTGTTCCTATTTAGAGGAGAGGGTGGTAGAGGGTTGAGTGTTCGGTTATCAGCTAATGCTAGCAAACTGGGTTAGCAAACTGCATTCACAAATGGGTGCATCACATGCTGACAGATATGCTCGCTAATTAGAGCCAAGTAACAGACTAAAACAAATAGTCCAATTTCACACCAAACCTGAAGTACCACCTTTTTGGATGGGCTGATTTCATTTTAAAATGTTTGTTTTATATATATTTATATACACACTGCTCAAAAAAATAAAGGGAACACTCAAATAACACATCCTAGATCTGAATGAATGAAATATTCTCATTGAATACTTTGTTCTGTACAAAGTTGAATGTGCTGACAACAAAATCACACAAAAATCATCAATGGAAATCAAATTTATTAACCAATGGAGGCCTGGATTTGGAGTCACACACAAAATTAAAGTGGAAAAACACACTACAGGCTGATCCAACTTTGATGTAATGTCCTTAAAACAAGTCAAAATGAGGCTCAGTATTGTGTGTGGCCTCCACGTGCCTGTATGACCTCCCTACAATTCCTGGGCATGCTCCTGATGAGGTGGTGGATGGTCTCCTGAGGGATCTCCTCCCAGACCTTGACTAAAGCATCCACCAACTCCTGGACAGTCTGTGGTGCAACGTGACGTTGGTGGATGGAGCGAGACATGATGTCCCAGATGTGCTCAATCGGATTCAGGTTTGGGGAACGGGCGGGCCAGTCCATAGCTTCAATGCCTTCATCTTGCAGGAACTGCTGACACACTCCAGCCACATGAGGTCTAGCATTGTCCTGCATTAGGAGGAACCCAGGGCCAACCGCACCAGCATATGGTCTCACAAGGGGTCTGAGGATCTCATCTCAGTACCTAATGGCAGTCATGCTACCTCTGGCGAGTACATGGAGGGCTGTG